>CM049318.1:1814240-1916740 GCA_026874595.1 Sipunculus nudus | reverse complement strand
AGATGTGGTGTTTGGAGTAGTGGTACCAGATTGTGTTGTTCCAGATGTGGTGCTTGGAGTATTTGTACCAGCTTGTGTTGTTCCAGATGTGGGGCTTGGAGTATTGGTACCGGCTTGTGTTGTTCCAGATGTGGTGCTTGGAGTATTGGTACCGGCTTGTGTTGTTCCAGATGTGGTGCTTGGAGTATTTGTACCAGCTTGTGTTGTTCCAGATGTGGGGCTTGGAGTATTGGTACCGGCTTGTGTTGTTCCCGATGTGGTGCTTGGAGTATTGGTACCGGCGTGTGTTGTTCCAGATGTGGTGCTTGGAGGCGTGGTACCAGCTTGTTTCGTTCCAGATGTGGTGCATTGAGCAGTGGCAATAGCTGGTGAAATTATAGAAATAGATTGGCTAGTCGTGGTTTTCACAAATGAAATTTATGAAATCTAGGTCACTAAAAAGTACAGTCACACGTATGTGAAACAATTATAGCTATAGGGTTTAAATACTAACATAAACTACAAAAGTATACTGCCATAAAGAGATTTCTGTTCAGCTTGAATGCTTTAATATGCCTATCAAATACCATTCTAAATAACTGAGTTGATATCACGAAATTAAACATGGATTAAACGGTTCTTAGCATGCGATAGAAAAAGTGATGTAATATTTTAAACGTAATGTTTCTAATGTTTCAATTCACATTAATGTGTGGGTCAGAAGAAATCTTTTCATTTCCTTTCCTAACTACTGTAGGAGTTAATCCTGAAAATAATATATGAAATCACAGTGAAGCTATGTAGAAAACGGAGTCTGCATACAAAGAGACAGCTGACCATGATTAGATATCCCATAATGTCAATGAGAGTGAGATTATCACTGCTAATTAATCTTATTAACATACAGTTTTCTTATATCTTTAATATATTTTGAACTTCAAGGATAATATTCTAAAGGGACCTATTGTGTATATGAAAAATAAAATGTACTATGAGGATTTCAGGAACGAGAAGACCGACAGGCTCAAAGCTGGCTCTCATAGCAGACACTGCCTGAGCATTGCAGACCGGTCAACTGTGTAACCACTGTGCTGACAACTGCCTCTTTTATTTCAATATAATAAAATAATCATCTCATGACACGATATCTAATCATTATCTTTCTTAAGCTTCAAAATAAGTTACAGATCCCCTCCCCCCCGGGACGCTCCAAAAACCATGACACCCTCCAAAATTATGACCTTAGCGTTTTGAGCTCCCATTTTTTTTCTGACTATAGAAATCCCTGACTGAAGTATACAATACATCAGTGTCACCTTTGCGTTTACCTGACCCAAAAAACTATATAACCACAAAAACCTGCATAAATACTCAACAGTCAGATGTCACAGTATTCATGAACCCATGAAGGGCACAGAAATATCGGCCAAAGAGTTCAAGTGGTAAAAAAATTATTTATTTGATAATTGAAAGCACGCATCGTCTCGTAGATAATAATCACTATAAAGGGTGACAAATGGACAGACAGCCTGACGGACGGATCTAAGGGAACAAACAGAGAGAAAAGCTGATTTATTTCAGTCAGCTAGGCTAAAATGTAAGGAGAACTGTTTGCTTAAAAAACGTTTGAGCCATTTTTTTGTATGAGCTTCATTTTCATAAGCATAAGAAGAATAGCGCACAATGCAGATTTGACAGTATTTTACATTTATAGGACTCGAGTCCATTATTTCGATGTAATTTGTAAATATTTGTTCTTCTCTGTGGAGGGTCAGGGTAAAAGCGTATTTTTATTCAGTGTATTTTTTCTGCTGCAATCATTGAGGTTGATGAAGCTGCCTGTATACAAATTATAGCTTTACTTCAATTTTCAGAACGAAATAAAAAAAAAATCCATTGATCTAGGATTTTATTTATTCTTAATTTAACAGAAGCAAATAAAGCAAATATTTACTTGAATTTACTTTGCTTATATAATGGTCTCGACAAGCAATTTGGGCTGCTGTTCACAACTATTTATTGAGTTATACATGCTCAGTTTGCTAAAATTTGTAGGCTTTGGATAAAACGCATTAAAAAAACTATCTGTAAACCAAACGCTTGACACCAAGTACATTTGTTCACTCTGACCTTATTTCTGACACATATACTGACTGAAATTATAAATCAGTCGTACATGGACATTCATCCAACAGACAATCACTCGACAATCAATCGATAAATAAATTAGGGTTAACACGGTTTACTACTCAAAGAGTTGTAAATAAGCGGTCAGTATCCTCCATACAGGGTAATAAACATATATACTTATATTAAATGATGATATTAAAATAATGATTATAAAATTGAAAATAACAATTAGAGGATAAAAGGAAAGAAAAGGGAAATTAATAAAATTAAAACAGAATTGATAGAAACATATTGTAGAAAAAAAAGGAGAAACAGGATAACAAATGTAAAAAGACGAGGAAAAGATGAAAGAGAAGAAAAGGAGAGAGAGAGAGAGAGAGAGAGAGAGGCATAGACAAAGGAAAGAAGAATAGGAGAACAAGAAGATGATGAAACAGACGAATGGGATGAAGATGATGAATAAATAATATAAAAATAGGGGAAAAAAGAAATAAATGTCTTTTAGACTGTACTTAATCGTCAAGTACAATCTTTTGATGGGTTATTGTTATCTGGGCATGGCTGAGACGAACATTCACCAAGCTGGAGGTCTGAACCTCTGGTCCGTGCTCTCCTCCCTCCCCCACAGCTGGTAGTACAAGGTTCCTACTCAGTCCTTTCTGTTAAAACCAGGTGTCATGAGACATATTCCAAAGTCCATATCATAAAATGAGAGTGTCTTAAACACGATCCAAAATGAAATTAAAAGTGCCATGTAACCCAAACCCAGGGCGTGAAATGAGAAAGGTGCCAAGAAACATAAGACTAAACCGAGGACGAGAAATGAAAAAGCGCCATGAAACGAGGGTGTGTGTGTGTGTAACAGCCCCGAGAAAATGTTTATAATACTATCATTTATGTTTCCAGTCTTTGGTTAATAAATTGCCTTATAGTCGCCACGGTTGACTGGTCTAATAATGCTTTATTTCCACAATGAGAACTGGTTAACTTTTGTTTTCATACGAACAATGTAGCGGGACCGGCCCACAGCCCTGCCATAACACAGTCTCACGACACAGAGAACCAATCACTTGCATAGGCGAGGACCTCTCTTTATAAAATTCTTAAATGCAATAACTTCTTAACACTGACCAGCTCAAACTATCATTACTTTAACTTTCAGTGATTTAGTTTCGTCTAAAGTGTATATTATCTATTTATAATGCTGCGTGTGAGTTAGATATATACACATATAATCTAATATATGCTTCACAATTAGTTTAAAACGTTTGAACATCTCACCCTTTCCTAACAATCTAAATGACGTAGTTTAAATACTAGTATATATAAAATGTTAAAGTACTCGCCTGCACATATTACATCGGCTTCACACCTCTGGTATTCTGACTCCTCACCCTCATATTTAATTCCTCGGCATGTCCTCGTGCGGGTCATGATCCCTGACCCGCAGGTCACTGGACAGGAGGACCATGGTGTCCAGTCGATCCACAAGGATGTCCGATCTGTTGGCATGATATATTAAAAGGGCTTGAAAAAATCCGGAGACTAGTTATATAATTTTTATTTTATTAAATCCATCAGACTGCATATTAAACTTTCTAAACAGTGCAATCCGATATATATGGTATAATTTGCCTACTTAGTCATATATCACAGCTATCACAAAAAGAGACTGTTTTGTTGACCTCCTTGGTGACCCCGACGACGAAGATCTGAACGCCTTCCGCTTTAGCCCTGCGTGCTTGTGGTAAGGTGTTTTGACGTCGGATGGTACTCTCTCCGTCCGTCAAGACCACGGCCACGTTGACGTAGTCTGAGCGGTCACCATTATTTTCTTGAAAGACCTCTGTCCTCATTAGATTAAGTGCTTTTTGTGTGTTTGTCCAACCCCCTGAAAGATTTAATGACAAGATCTCCTCTGACCTTCACAACACGGAAATAATTTTGAACAGTGCCACCTGTGGTCTCATCATGTGACTCCTTCTGGGGTGCCATAACAACGCCGTCCACTTCCTAAACTACCTTTTGGAGTACATGATAAGTATCACTACTTGGACTCAGCGTAGGCCTCTGCTGGACCGTGCTAGTAACCAATTAAGACTTGATAAGAGGGCGGGGAGCAGAAGCGTTAGGGGATGTCATCCCCCCCCCCCCCCCCACCCCGACCCCACCCCATCCACCGTATTACTTTACCAGCTGCAACTATACCACCGGAGCGATGGAGGACAAGGAGCTGGGGAGCGAGGTCCTTGAACAAGAATTCTGCAGAGGAGACAGAACATCTGGTCGAAAAGATCCTGGATCGAAGCCTTCCCCGCCAGAGAAGCGGCAATAGTACGGACCTCGTAGGCTTTGCTGCAAAGCTCATCGATTTGCTCGGGCGACGCAAAACCGTGATGGGACTGATGTCGCGGTCTTGGGTGGCTGCCTGCTGACGTGACGACTGAATTATATTATGAGAACCCTTTCCTCAACTGGAGCTGAAGCCTGGGGGAAGTAACGGAGAGCTCGACATGGGCAATTAACCGCAATGAAATTGTGTTTTCGCTCGGACCACCTAAGGACGCGCCTTGTCCGTATTTACTTATTCTTGTGGAGGAACCGAGAAGACTCTGGGAGCAAGAAAGGTATATGCAGCTCGCCCAATAAAGCGTGCAGCTCACCCGATAATCAGCCGAGGCCATGGTCAATAGAAAAGCCGTCCTGCGAATCAGATGTAGGGTTGAGGCCTGCTTGAGCGGCTCTTCGTTTAACACAAGACCTATATGGCACGAGGGACAAAAGGAACCAAGAGGCCCGGCTTGAGTGTCACCAACTTAAAGATGACCTGCCTGGTCATTAGATGTTGAGATCTCGGGCCGACCGGCCTGTCAATGTATGCAACGATTGTGGAATGGTCGCAGTGAACCAGTGCTTGCCATGTCTGGAAACGCTGCTGCCAGGAGACCGATAGGAACTTCTGCTCCCGTGGAGACCAGAGGCCAGACAGCCTATGGGGCTCCCATAATGCTGCCCAACCAGACAGGGAAGCATATATGTAAAATTCTATCGGTTTACCTGTTCGATAGGAATTTCTAGCATATTAAATTCCAGTTTAGCGCTCTGCTGAATGGGATTGTTTCGACAGGTGCAGTTTGTGCCAACGAAACAGAGTTTTAACTGGTAACATGTTCAGACGACGGGTGAGCCGATGAAACAGCGTGAGTGCTCAGACCCGAGGACTATTCAAAAGTAGTTCCGTGTTGTGAAAGTTACAGGGTTTTAATTTATGGCACGGTCCAACAGAGACATACCCTGTGTGCACGTAGTGAAATACATTAAAGTTACATTTTGATCAGTTCATTTTGAACATACCTAAACACTTTGAAGTCAGAGTCTTTGAAAGCAAAGAAAAACTACACATTTGATCGAAATAGACAGTTAACTCACCGGAGTATTGCATCTTACTCAGAAAAATTGTCCAGATCAGCTTTGGTATCATTACTGTTCAGATGGAACCAGGCTCTGGTATCAGTAGCAAGCTTTACTATTCCTACTCTGGTCTTGTTCAGCCCGACAGGTAGCGCTTCTATCAGGTCCCGCAGGAACTGTTTGGTGAAGTCCCAGTTATTCTCTCCTTTATCCACAATTGAACCAGAGGAATCGACGACCAAAGCAAAATCTGTCAAACTGCACCCTGTGTATCCACAGAAAAAGCGAGTTTTTTTTTTATTCGAGGTTAAAATGAATGACATATCCCAAGTGTAAAATGGAAATTTGTGAATTGTATTTTTCATTCTTATATGAATAAAATCTGTGGAATACATTTTAATTGTATGAACATGTCAGGCATTAATTGATAAAGAAAACATACACACAATAGATTAGGAAGGAAAAAAAGTCTTGTTCTTCGAGTATGACCTTAAGAGTAACACTGAGTTTGGAAGAAACTGATTTGCTCAAAAGACAGGTGCAGACTTCAGGATTGAAATAATAATGGTGAGCTCTGGTAAACAAATGATACCTACCTCCTGTGATTTTCGTTACGGTTGTTGTGACAACTGCTTCTGGGTTGCCTCTGGTTTCAGTAGTTGTAATTGTGGTTTCTGTGGTGAAGCTCCTGGCTGCTGTAGTCCTGCTAGGTGTGGAAACCGTAAATGAGTTTAGTGTCGGGGCAGTAGTACCATCTGTGATTCCAGATGTACCAGCTGTAGTTCCAGGTGTACCACCAGTGCTGTCTGTAGCAGTTGTAGCTCTTGTTGTACCAGCTGAAGCTGAAGCTGTAGTTACAGATCTAGCAGCAGCAGTTATAGATGTACCTGGTGTAATGCCCAGTGTACCAAGAGTTGTGTCAGGTGTAGCAGCTATAGTTTTAGGCGTTTCAGCTAAAGTGCCAGGTGTAATGCTGGGTGCACCAGGTGTAGTTCTAGGTGTACCAGCTGTAGTTCCCACTGGAGTAGCTATAGTTACAGTTACACCAGCAGTAGTTTTAGTGGCACCAGTTGTAGCTTCAGGTGTTTCAACTGAGGTACCAGGAGCACCGGAAGAAGGTCTAGATGTAATGCCTGTAGTTCCTGATTTACCAGCTGAGGTTGTGCCAGCTATAGTGTGAGATTTACCAGCTGAAGTTCCAGATGTTTAAGCAGTTGTTGCAGCTGTTTCAGCGGAAGTGTCAGAAACGCCATGTGAAGTGCCAGGTGCATTAGTTGTAGTTTCAGGTGTTTCAACTGCAGTGTCATGAGCATCAACTTAAGCTGCCGGTGGACTAGCTCTAGTTAAATTTGCACCAGCTGTAGTGCCCAGTGCACCAACTTTAGTTTCAGGTGTTTCAACTGAAGTGCCAGTTTTAGTTTCTGGAGGACCGGAAGTAGTTTCATAAGTTTTAGCGGCAGTGCCAGGAGCACCAGGTGTAGTTCTTGGTGTATAAACTGCAGTTCCCGATGGACTAGATCTAGTTACAGTTACACCAGCTGTAGTTTCAGGTGTTTCAACTGAAGTACCGGGAGCGGCAGGTGTAGTTGTAGGTGATCCACCTGTTGTCCCGGGTGTACCAGCTGAAGTCACAGAAATAGCAACTGAAGTGCCAGATGGACCAGCTTTAGTTCCGGATGACGCACCTGTAGTTTCAGGTGTTTCAACTGAAGTGCCAGGAGCATCGGGTGGAGTTCTAGGTGTACCCACTGCAGTTCCCGGTGGAATAGCTCTAGTTACAGTTGCAGTAACTGTAGTGCCCAATGTACTCTGTGTATTACGGGATGTACCAGCTGTAGTTTTAGGTGTTTTAGTTGAAGTGCCAGCTGTAGTTCAAGGTTGACCGGGAGTTGTTTCCGGTGTTTCAGCGGAAGTGCCAGGAGCACCAGATATAGTTCCCGGTGGACTAGCTGAAGTTCTAGTTTGACCATGTATTTTTAGATGTACCAGCTGTAGTTTCAGGTGTTTCAACTGAAGAGCCAGGAGCACCAGGTCTAGTTTTAGGTGTACCAGCTGTAGTTCCCGGTGGAATAGCTCTAGTTACAGTTGCAGTAAATGTATTGCCCAGTGAACTATCTGTATAACGAGATGTACCAGCTGTAGTTTTACGTGTTTCAACTGAGGTACCAGGAGCACCAGATGTAGTTCCAGGTAAACCAGCTCAAGCTCCGGATGTACCGGCTGACGTGACAGGAATGGCAGTTATAGTCCCAGATAGCACTAGCTGTAGTGTCAGGAGCACCAGATGTAGTGCCAGATGTACCATTTCCAGTGCCAGGTGTGCCACCTTTAGTGTCAGGTAGGCCAGAAGTGGTACTAGGTGTACCAGGTGAAGTGCCATGTGTACTTACTCTGGTCTCAGGTGTATCAACTGAAGTGCAAGATATAGCAGGTCGATCGGCTGTAGTTCCGGGTGTAACAGCTGTTGTTTCTTGTATCAGGTGTATCAGGTTTACCAGTTGTAGTTCTAGATGTAAGGCCTGTGGCTCCAGTTGCCGAAGTTAGTTTACCATCAGTTGTTGATAGAGATACCGTTGGGGATAAAAATGTTAAGAAATTTTTATAAATTAACAAAGGCAGCACAGTATATATATATATATATATATATATATATATATATATATATATTTATATATAAAATCTCATGGCTTATATACAAAGTTAACTTTATCTTGACAAGAATCAGATGCAAAAACTAAGACTTAATATACCACACAGATCATGACTACATCTCTATATCATGCTTACTCCTCCAAGTGTTTTAATATAAAAATAATTACTTACACCTTATATGGTCGCATCTTATATAGGGTTCTTGTTTGTCTCGGTTAATTTCTTGTTTTAGGACTATGTTGCCCATGCAGGAAAGAATTTTACTTTTATTAGATGTATTAAATCTTTTTGAGATTTTTCTGTATTTATGATTGCAATTTCATGGTACCAGCTTGTGTAATACCGGATGAAGTGCCCTGTTTAGTGGTACCATCTGGTCTTGTACTGAGTGTGGTGCTCTGAGTAGTGGTACTGTCTGGTGTTGTACTGGATGTAGTGTGTGGTGTAGTGGTACCACCTGATGTTGTGCTGGATGTGGTGCTCGGAGTAATGGTGTCACTTGGTGCTATACCGGATGTAGTGCTCTGAACAGTAGTGCCATCTGGGTTTGTACCAGAGGTCGTGCTCTGAATTGTGGTACCATCTGGTGTTGTACCTGATGTAGTGCAAGGAGATGTGGCACCATCTGATATTTTACTGAGTGAGGTGCTCTTAGTAGTGGTACCATCTGGTGGTGTGCCGGATGTGGTGCTCGGAGTAGTGGTATCATCTGGCGTTGCACCCGATGTGGTGCTCGAAGTAGTGGTAGCATCTGGTGGCGTGCCGGATGTGGTGCTCGGAGTAGTGGTATCATCTGGCGTTGCACCCGATGTGGTGCTCGAAGTAGTGGTACCATCTGGTGGTGTGCCGGATGTGGTGCTCGGAGTAGTGGTATCATCTGGCGTTGCACCCGATGTGGTGCTCGAAGTAGTGGTAGCATCTGGTGGTGTGCCGGATGTGGTGCTCGGAGTAGTGGTATCATCTGGCGTTGCACCCGATGTGGTGCTCGAAGTAGTGGTAGCATCTGGTGGTGTGCCGGATGTGGTGCTCGGAGTAGTGGTATCATCTGGCGTTGCACCCGATGAGGTGCTCAGAGTAGTGGTACCATCTGGTGGTGTGCCGGTTGTGGTGCTCGGAGTAGTGGTATCATCTGGCGTTGCACCCGATGTGGTGCTCGAAGTAGTGGTAGCATCTGGTGGTGTGCCGGATGTGGTGCTCGGAGTAGTGGTATCATCTGGCGTTGCACCCGATGTGGTGCTCGAAGTAGTGGTACCACCAGAAGTTGAACCGGATTCGGTGCTTAAAATAGTGGTACCATCTGGTGTTGTACCGGATGTAGTGCTCTAAGTAGTGGTACCATCTGATGTTCGGCTGGATGCGATGCTCAGAGTAGTGATACCATCTAGTGTTGTATCGACTGCGGTTTTGGTAACAGTGGTACTATCTTGTGTTTTTCCGGCTGAGGTGCTCTGAGCAGTTGTACCATCTGGGTCCGTACCAGATTTCGTGCTCCGATTTTTTTATACAAAAAACTTTATTCAGAAAAAAACAAAAAAAACATTGCCAATTACATATTCAACGTTGATCCCGGCAGGTAGGATCCACGCCACAATATAAGACTGCATCAAAGCATACACTGAGCAAGTTTGTCTATCTGTATTGCAATTCCAGTATTTATGTTTCTTATAAGGTTAAATAGTATTTCATATCATATTTCACATGAGCTTTTAAACCTGTTACACAAGGTTCTTCGTTTTTCATTTTACACTTGATTTTGTAATTATAAATTAATAAAGCTGTTACTGATATAGTTTCTTCTACATACTTTAAATATTCACCTTCTTGTTCAAAGCCCAAAACAATAGTTCTCCAATTTAATTTACAATGAAAACATGTATTGAAATATTGCCATATTGGCCTCGCCATACGACACGAGTGAATCATATGTTCTATATCTTCCAACGTTGCACATTTATTACAATTTTCAGAAACAGTCTTTTTCCATTTATATAAATCTAAACCAGAAACTACAATGTTATGTAACATTTTATAGTTGAAATCTGCTACTTAAGCAATTACTTCCCTTTTTACTTTTCTTAAATAAATTTTCTTGAAAATATGACTATTATTTTCTAAATTAAACCTCGCTATCCATTTCTTTTGCGATAATGGCTTAACAAATTTATGTTTAACAAAAGAATCATAAAATATCTTTGTTGTTAATATATTAATATGTAACAATTTACCATTTATCAAAAACGATTCAGATAACCTTGGATTGCTTTATTTTGCCTCTGAACAATTAAATACATTTTCTAATTGTTTAAAAACACTTCATAATTACATATTTACATAGCCAATTAGATTTGTTCTTCAAGGATGATATTACTTCCTCAGGTGTGATGAACTTACCATATTGATTATATAAATCTTTGACAAAGACAAAACCTGCCTCAATCCAATTTTTGAAAGCTAAGCACTGCCCTTTGTACATAAATAACCTATTACACCAGATCTGTTGACCTAAAAAGTTAGAGGTTGTGATATTCATAATACTTATTCTCTCCTTACATTCATGAAAACAAAATCAAACATTTTGATAAAAAACAGGTATGTTTTCAATATTTTTAAAATTCTTTTTCTCAAAATTCCCATTCAGTAATAATAAGTCATTATCGCACAGTTTTCCAAAATAAAAGGTTCCAAAGACATTTATACATTTGCCATCACTAAAAAGTCTCGATATCCATCTGGCTTTTAATGCCTTTTCATATATTTCAACATCTATCATTTTTAAGCCACCATCTTCATAATTACCAATCAAGGTGTTCCTTTTAATTCTTTCAGTTGATGTCCAAACAAAATTACAGAAAAGTCTTTTTAACTTCAGAATTAAAGACCCTTTAGTCGAAAATAAGGATAGTAATAATGTAATTTTCGACAAAGCTAGTGACTTTAAAATCAAAATTTTTCCTCTGGTTGATCAATTCCGTTGTTTCCAGGTCTTCAATAACAACTCTAATATTTTAATATTACTTTCCCATACTTCATCAATGTCATTATTGATATTTGCCGAAATGGGAATACCCAAATATTTAAGTATATGTTTATCAAAATTAACACTCAGATTTGGATAAGTTATAAAATCTGATAATGGGCCTAATGCAATCGCTTTAGTTTTTTCCCTGTTTAGCCTAAGCCCAGCAGTCTAAGCACGTGGGTCAAATCCCCAATTGAAAGAAAGCGTTATTCGTATGAACAATAGTCCTTAGTGTTAGAGGTTAAGTGACCACGATGCACGCATTCCGGTGATTGCCGAAGGCAGTTCGGCTGTGCTCGGTAAAAAACGGAAAAATCACTCAAAATTATATGTATATAAAAAAATATTTATTTTCATATCGCCTATGTCACTGCGGGGATAATGACCTTTAAAATGATGTATGGCACAATATTGTACACAACGCGGTTTTAGAGAACATTGCGAACAAACGTGAACCGAATTGCTTTTATAAGTATTAGATTTATCAACATCTTCTTTTTTATATTATCAGACTTATACATCTTCTCATAGAAAGACACAATTTCCCTCATAATTTCAGTGTCTATGGTTATTTGTTTATCACCAATCTGTAATTTTTAATGACATTAAATGTTTGTCGTTCTGACTCAAGCCTCAGAAAATATGATGAAAATTCGTGCTCCGATTAGTGGTACCATCTGGTGTTGTATCGGGTATGGTGCTAGGAGATGTGGCACCATCCGATATTGAACTGAGTGTGCTGCTCTTAGTTGTGGTACCATCAGGTGTTGTACCGAATATGGTGCTCTTAGTAGTGGTAGCATCTGATGTTGTGCCTGTTGCGGATCTCTGAGTAGTGGTACCATCTGGGGTTGTGCCGGATGTGGTGCTCTCAGTAGTGGTAGCATCTATTGAAGTACCGGATGTGGTGCTCAAAGTAGTGGTACCACCTGAAGTTGTATCGGATTTGGTGCTTAAAATAGTCGTACCATCTGGTGATGAACTGACTGCGCTTTTGGGAAAAGTGGTACTTTCTAGTGTTGTGCCGACTGCGGTTTTGGGAACAGAGGTACTTTCTGGTGTTTTGCCGGCTGAGGTGCTCTGGGTAGTGGAAACATCCGGGTTCGTACTCGATGTCGTGCTCTGAAAAGTGGAACCACTTGGTGTTGTGCCGGATGAGGTGCTCCGAGCAGTGGTAGCATCTAGTGTTATGCTGGATGTGGTGCCCTGAGTAGTGATAGCATCTGGTGTTGTGCCGGATGCGGAGCTCTGGGCAGTGGTTATATCAATGGTTGTACCAGATGTGGTTCTCTGAAAAGTGGAACCATCTTGTGTAATGCCGGATATGGTTCTCGGAGTAGTGGTTTCATCTTGTGTTGTGCCGGCTTTAGTGCTCTGAGTAGAAGTACCATCTGATGTTGTGGCGGATGTCGTGCTCTGAATAGTAGTACCATCTGGTGTTGTTCCGGATGCGGTCCTAAGTGTAGTGGTACCATCTGGTGTTGTACTGACTGCCGTTTTGGGAAAAGTGGTACTATATGGTGTTGTTTCGTCTAAGGTGCTCTGAGCAGTTGTACCAGATTTCGTGCTCTGAATAGTGGCACCATCTGATATTATGGCTGTTGCGGATATCTGTGTAGTGGTACTATCTGGTGTTGTGCCGGATATGGTGATTTCATTAGTGGTACCATCTGTTGAAGGACCGGATGTGGTGCTCAGAGTAGTGGTACCACGTGAAGTTGTACCGGATTTGATGTTTAAAATAGTGGTACCATCGGGTGTCGTACCGGATGTGGTGCTCGGAGTAGTGAAACCATCTGGTGTTGTGCCTGTTGCGGATCTCTGAGTACTGGTACCATCTGATGATGTGCCGGATGTGGTGCTCTCAGTAGTGGTACCATCTGTTGAAATACCGGATGTGGTGCTCAGAGTAGTGGTACCAACTGAAGTTGTACCAGATTTGGTGCCTAAATTAGTGGTACCATCTTGTATCGTACCGGATTTGGTACTAATAGTATTGACACCATCTGGTGTTGTGCCGGTTGTGGTGCTCTGAGTTGTTGTACCAGCTGGTGTTATACCGGTTGTGCTGCTCTGAACAGTGGTTCCATCCATGGTTGAAGCAGCTGTGGTGCTCTGAAAACTGGAACCATCTGGTTTTGTACCGAATATAGTACTCGGAGTTGTGGCACCATTTGGTGTTGTACCTAATGTGGTGCTCTGAGTTGTGGTACCATCTGATGTTATTCCGGATGCAGTGCACGGAGCAGTGATACCATCTGAAGTTCTGCTGGATACGGTGCTCAGAGAAGTGATACCATCTAGTGTTGTGCCGACTGCAGTTTTGGGAAGAGTGGTACTTTCTGGTGTTGTGCCGCCTGAGGTGCTCTGAGGAGTGGCAACATCCGGGTCTGTACCAGATGTCATGCTCTGAAAAGTGGTACCATCTGATGTTGTCCCGGATGCGGTGCTCTGAGCAGTGGTGGCATCTAATGTTGTGCCGGATATGGCGCCTTGAGTAGTTGTAGCAACTGGTGTTGTGCCGGATGTGGAGCTTTGGACAGTGGTTACATCTATGGTTGTACCAGATGTGCTGCTCGGGGTAGTGGAACCATCTTGTGTTGTGGTTGATGTGGTGCTTGGTGCAGCGGTACCATCTGATGTTTTGCTGGATGCGATGCTCTGAGTAGTACCATCTGGTGTTGTTCCGGGTGTGGTGCTCGGAATAGTGATACCCTCTGATGTTGTGCCGGATGTGGTGCCCAGGGAAGTTGAACCATCTTGTGTTGTGTTGTATGCAGTACTCTGAGTAATGGTACCATCTGATGTTGTGCTGGATGCAGTGTTATGAGCAGTGGTACCATCTGATGTTCTGCTGGATGCGGTGCTAAGAGTAGTGGTACCATCTGGTGTTTTACCGACTGCGGTTTTGGGAATAGTGGTACTATTTGGTGTTGTGCCGCTTGAGGTGCTTTGATTTGTGGTTCCATATGGTGTTGTGCCAGATACGGTGCTTCGAGCTGTGGAAGCATCTGATGTTATTCCGGATGTTGTGCTCTGAGTATTGGTAGCATCTGGTGTTGTGCCGGATGTGGTGGTCTGAGTAGTGGTAACCTCTGATGTTTTGCCGGATGTGGTGCTCAGAGTTGTGGTACCATCTGGTGTTGCACCCGATGTGCTCTGAATAGTGGTACCACCTGTAGTTGTGCTTGGTATGGTTCTCGGAGTAGTGGTTTCATCTTTCGTTGTGCCGGCTTCGTTGCTCTGAGTAGTGGTACCATCTGATGCTGTGCCGGATGTGGTGCTCTGAATAGTGGTACCATCTGTTGCTGTGCCGGATGTGGTGCTCTGAGTAGTGGTACCCTCTGTTGTTATACCGGTTGTGCTGCTCTGAACAGTGGTTCCATCCATGGTTGAAGCAGATGTGGTGCTCTGAAAACTGGAACCATCTGGTTTTGTACCGGATATAGTACTCGGAGTAGTGGCACCGTTTGGTGTTGTACCTAATTTGGTGCTCTGAGTTGTGGTACCATCTGATGTTATTCCGGATGCAGTGCACGGAGCAGTGATACCATCTGAAGTTCTGCTGGATACGGTGCTCAGAGAAGTGATACCATCTGGTGTTGTACCGACTGCAGTTTTGGGAAGAGTGGTACTTTCTGGTGTTGTGCCGCCTGAGGTGC
The DNA here is from genome assembly GCA_026874595.1 of Sipunculus nudus. Taxonomy (NCBI): domain Eukaryota; kingdom Metazoa; phylum Annelida; class Sipuncula; order Golfingiida; family Sipunculidae; genus Sipunculus; species Sipunculus nudus. The sequence goes on along the minus strand of CM049318.1, from coordinate 1,901,887 downwards.
TCTGAGGAGTGGCAACACCCGGCTCTGTACCAGATGTCATGCTCTGAAAAGTGGTACCATCTGATTTTGTCCCGGATGCGGTGCTCTGAGCAGTGGTGGCATCTAATGTTGTGCCGGATATGGCGCCTTGAGTAGTTGTAGCAACTGGTGTTGTGCCGGATGCGGAGCTCTGGACAGTGGTTATATCCATGGTTGTACCAGATGTGCTGCTCGGGGTAGTGGAACCATCTTGTGTTGTGGTTGATGTGGTGCTTAGTGCAGCGGTACCATCTGATGTTCTGCTGGATGCGAAGCTCTGAGTAGTACCATCTGGTGTTGTTCCGGGTGTGGTGCTCGGAATAGTGATACCCTCTGATGTTGTGCCGGATATGGTGCCCAGGGAAGTTGAACCTTCTTGTGTTGTGTTGTATGCAGTACTCTGAGTAATGGTACCATCTGATGTTGTGCTGGATGCAGTGTTATGAGCAGTGGTACCATCTGATGTTCTGCTGGATGCGGTGTTAAGAGTAGTGGTGCCATCTGCTGTTTTACCGACTGCGGTTTTGGGAATAGTGGTACTATCTGGTGTTGTGCCGCCTGAGGTGCTTTGATTTGTGGTTCCATATGGTGTTGTGCCAGATACGGTGCTTCGAGCAGTGGTACCATCTGATGTTATTCCGGATGTGGTGCTCTGAGTATTGGTAGCATCTGATGTTGTGCCGGATGTGGTGGTCTTAGTAGTGGTAACCTCTGATGTTTTGCCGGATGTGGTGCTCAGAGTTGTGGTACCATCTGGTGTTGCACCCGATGTGCTCTGAATAGTGGTACCACCTGTAGTTGTGCTTGGTATGGTTCTCGGAGTAGTGGTTTCATCTTGTGTTGTGCCGGCTTCGTTGCTCTGAGTAGTGGTACCATCTGATACTTTGCCGGATGTGGTGCTCTGAATAGTGGTACCATCTGTTGCTGTGCCGAATGTGGTGCTCTGAGTAGTGGTACCCTCTGGTGTTGTGCCGGATATGCTGCTCGGCGTAGTGGAACCATCTTGTGTTGTTGTTGATGTGGTGCTCGGTGCAGCGGTACCATCCGATGTTCTGCTGAAAGCGGTGCCAAGAGCAGTGATACCAATAGGTGTTCTTCCGGATGCGGAGCTCTGGGCAGTGGTTATATCTATGGTTTTACCAGATGTGGGGCTCTGAATAGTGGAAGCATCTGGTGTAAGGCCAGATATGGTTCTCGGAGTAGTGGTACCATCTGGTGTTGTGCCGGATGTGTTGCTCGGAGAAGTGGAACCACCTGGTGTTATACCGGATGTGGTGCTCTGAGCAGTGGTTCCATCTGAGGTTGTACCCGATGTGTTGTTCTGAGCAGTGGTACCGGCTTGTTTCGTTTTATAAATAGATGGTCTAGTCGTTGTTTCCACAACTGCAAAATTATGAAATCTTAGTCATTAACATGTTCGAGTCCCAGTCACATGCATATGAGACAATATGGTTATTTACATTAAAATACACAAAAAATACAATATTATTACTGCCAAACAGGGATTTCTCGCCTTCTCAGATGTTCCAATATGTTAATCAACCAAGCTCAATTCCTGACTTTGAACTAAGGTCAAACATTTCTGGGCATTCAATGATACTACTGGGAAAAATAATTTTTTAATTTATGGTTCTAACTTATAAGGGTTATTCGCATAAATGTACGAATCAGAATAAAGCTCTTATTCGCGTTTCCTGTTTACTATTGCCTGAGTTAGCACTGAAAATATTATATGGATTTGCAGCAAGGCAAGGAAAGCAGCACTTGGAGCAATTTAACAGAAGAGTCAGATGATTACGATTTGGATTTTCCAGCGTTTTCTACGGATAGTATGGACATCGCTGCCATTAGATGTTACAACACATATAAATTTTCTGGTATATATGTGTCTACTTTGAACGTCAAGAAAAGTATTCTAAACGGGCTACCTATGTGTATAAAAATATATGCTAATGCACCCAGTAAATCAATGTTACCTGTACCATTCCTGCTTATCTGACCTAAAAATCTACAGTACAAGTACAATAAGAAATGTACAGTCACAGATCACAGAAAGCATCTATCCGTAACGGGATAAAAAAATCAACCATCGAGCCACAAGTTGTAAAATAAATTCGCATCTACCTTTAAAAAAATCACAACACGAATGGTTAAAATTACATAGTGTCCTTTGAACAAAACGCCTAAGAGAATGTTTATTTTTATTGTCTACTACAATGGGAATATTTTCAAGGACTAAATGTATATATATATATATATATATATATATATATATATATGTGTGTACATATATATATGTGTGTGTGTATGTACGAGATAATCTCTAAGACAAAACAAGTCATCAATAAAAAGATAGGCCAATGCTTAGTAAAAAACTTAGTGGTACTCGGTCAAAGTGTAATACCATCCGTCCAAGTAAAGGCGGTCACTTTTGCTCCTAAAATATAGGCCAAAATGATCTGACAAGGGCGCAGGTTCATCTGTAAAGTCTAATTAGAATGCTTTATCGTTTTTCTGGCTATCACATAAATAGACTCGCCTTCATGTGTGATTTGACAGACGTCGTAAAGCAACTTGGAAACAAGACTCTCCCGGTCTTGATGGTCTCCCACGAAGTAAACCCACTCAACTCTGGAAGCGATCGCCTTTGCCTCTGTCTTGTTGACCTGGTTGGTGACCCCGACGACGAAGATCTGAACGCCTTCCGCTTTAGCCCTGCTTGCTTCCGGTAAGGTGTTCTGAGGTAGGATGGTGCTCTCTCCATCTGTCAAAACCACAGCCACGTTGACGAAGTCTGCGCGGTCACCATTCTCTTCTTGAAAGACCTGTGTCCGCATTAGATTCAGTGCTTTTTGTGTGTTTGTCCAACCCCCTGAAACATTTGATAGCAAGATCTTATAATGAAAAGGTGAAATAAGAATGAATAGAAATTATCTGTTTATGTGTGACGTACACGAAAATTAACTGTCAAGTGATAATGATTATGCGGTACTTTAATCACATTTTATCAAGTAATTAAGATATGTTTAATATTTTCATGGTTTCATGTGTTGCGGTATTGAGCGTTTCTTTTCTTCTGTGACAGAAGACTTTTTAAAAAATATTTAGGCAACATATTTGTATCAGATCACTTTGAACACGTTTTAACATGCCGTTGAGTTCGAAGTCAGAGACTTTGAGATCAAAGTACAAACATACATTTTGTCGAAATAGACAATCAACTCACCGGAGTATCGCATCTTTCTCAGAAAATTATCCAGATCAGCTTTGGTTTCATTACTGTTCAAATGGAACCAGACTCTGGCATCAGTAGAAAACTTTACTATTCCTACTCTGGTCTTTTTCAGCCCGACAGGTAGCGCTTCTATCAGGTCCCGAAGGAGCTGTGTGGTGAAGTCCCAATTGTCTTCTCCTTTATCCACAATTGAACCAGAGGAATCGACGACCAAAGCAAGATCAGTCAGTCTGCACCCTGTGTATCCACATTTAAAAGTACTATACGGTTCAGTTGAAACTAGCTATAATTCCATATTTGTAAATATATATATTAATTATAGTGAAGTAATGATTCAACTGGGGGACCGATTCATATCGCGATGCAGATTGTTATATCGTATTATAACTGTAACAAGTACCAGTATCGATAGGGAAAATTAAACAGAATGTCCGGAATTTGGTAACAGCCTGCGGTCCAGAAGATGCAAGTCGAAACTTCATTGATCAGAAATCAGAGAACTGACCACTGATTGGCTAACTGTCGCCAATTCAAACCAATCACTTATTCTGAAGTGTAGAGCAATTATTTACGCAGAAGAGCAATGTTTGAAATTTGACCACAAATACTACATCTATGTATCTTATCGTGTATTGTATCGTGAGTGGGATGTCGCATTATTTCTCGTTTCGTAAGATAAAATACCGTTACAGGAGTATCAATCAACGACTGGTCACGGTGAATGATATTGTAATTTCAAATAGTGATTATTCTTCGTAGACGAAGCAAAATTGAGGATAGAAGGTCTTTGACTCTCTCTCTCTCTCTCTCAATTAGATATTAAATGTGCATATTAATATTGCATAATAATCACCATGAAATCAGTTGGTAACACGTGTTTCTTTGTTATTGTGAAAGTGAAATCAAACCCTGTACAGTTTAAAACAGTGAATTAACGTTTTTTATTTGTTTGTTCAAATATATAATATACTTACCAAGATTCGTTTGTGTGGAATTCTGAAAAAAAATGTGAAACATGTTATCACGTTACATATACATACACGAGTCAAACTGAAAACCGAATGGGAATTACATATTCTTCTCGGATATACTTGTTGGACAAACAACCTGATCTTTTGGATGTTATAACTGTTCAAGAAAGTCTTTTGTGTTGACAGATCGAGCGGTATGCCCTTAATTTCGACATGTGACCTGTGACCTGCAGGTTTTAGTCTTTATGAAAAATGACAACCCCCATGAGTGTATTCATTGTTTCTGCGAGGGCAGAGTTTGATGAGGACACGAAAATGCAAGAAGAAGTACTATAAGGACGGTCTCAAGTTGGTTATCTATCTGCATAGAGAGTTTGCTTGCCTATAGATCCGTATCTCCCAGGCAGAAGCCAGCAGAACACTCTGGGGATGGCTGATCTCTCATCCTCAAAGTATAGTGGGAATAAGATTCCAAAACAGTGGCACCTGCCTTGTACCAAAAATTACTGACTTTAGTCGTCAGCAGACATCTATGGCCCTACTTGACAAAAAAGGTCGGCTGGCTTTAAAGGGCTTGGATTAATTTGCCTGGCGATATAACAAAGTATCTTCTTTTTTTAATTTAAACAAGATGGTTATATATTTAAAATACATGTAAACGTTCTAAATATATAGCAGATTATTAAACTAGTTTATACTCTTTGATTTTAAACTGAGTGAGGTATACAACCACATTTTTAATTCAAGCCTAATAAGATGGCACAAATTCGGCTTTTTTAGCTAAATCTTATTAATGTGAAGACTGTGACTTGATTTGTACCTGTTAGGGCTGGCGGCAGCGCACGGAAATAAATGTAATTACAGTTAGTGTAATACTGACGCATGTGGAGCGAACTAGCCGCCATGGTTGATAAACCCTGGCCTCTATTATCCGGATCAGTAGACATTTAAATACACTGATACCATATGCTTTGACGCTTCTTACGGCCAAAATGCCGAAAGATTAATTGGTTTCCATCATCCTACTGAGCCCATTCTTTCAACCATCACTATTGCACGTGTACATGAAATTCTCAGTAGTCTGCATTATTATTTAGTAAATTATTGTATATATACATGCGATAATTATTCATATGAGGGAAACTTCACCATAAAACTCAGCTAAAACAGTAACCGTTACATAAAAGAGTCATTTATATGCAAACACATTAGCAAGCGTGACATTATATTATGCTGATGACAGTGATTTGTGCCATATCCAGGCATTGCTTTAAGACCCTCGGATGTGCGTGCTTGGTCTTACAATGGAAACAGAGAGACCGTCTTCTCACCGGGTTGACCCCCTGGAAAGGGGACGGTCACGTTCATATTTAAACACACTGACATCACATTATTTATGAACGTGAATTAGTCAGTCTCCCTTTTCAGCATAGCTAACTGACAGTTATTTAGCTATAGCGATAGGCCTGTGTCCGTCGTCTGCCCACCTCGGCGTTTACTTGTAAAATTGTTTGGTGGTCTGTTAACAGGGCCCAAATTGAAGCCGTTTCACCTGAAAACGTTTTATCTTTAAGGGGCCTATTTCGATATCTGGCATATATTCAATAACGATTATATCTATAACAATTTATATATATATATAAAAAAACATCTGCGGCGACTCGCGTTGCACAGGCTGTCGATCTTGTTTATAGTCACGTGTTTAAAGCACGTGGAGCCGTCTAAATGGCCTCCCATCACACGAGTTTTGTAAATGACAAAAGATGGCCATGCTTCATATAATGTTCTTATTAATAATATATGTATATATTCATTTGTTTTATCTATGTAATACATATATGACCAGGATAACCTATTCAGCATGAGCTGTTTTTCTATAGGGTCCAGGTCAGGATGCTGTCATTTGCATACATGGTAATAACAAATATAAAAAAAAAACTGAAACTTAAATACATGCATTCATATAAAAATAAAATGTTGTACAAGCATGGTTTGAAATAACATACAGATTAATTCCTAAAACGATATACACGAATATTGACTAGTAATATTAAATAAGAAGCCACATTAAAGATTAGCTAAAAGATGTAAGAGTTTTCATTAAACATATCAGATCATAAAACACTAATGTGGGTAATGAATACAAGTTCGAAACCGTGATCGTATAAAATGCTATGAAAAATAATATAGCATGTATTGCTCATACAATGACTTAAACTGCTTGAGACTGTTAGATGATTTGACCCTCACAGGTTATGAATTCCAGCGATGGGACCAGCATATGTAATGCTTGTGTTGATGAATCTCTGTTTGGCTTGGGTAAAGATAATTTGAAACCTTGTGAAAAACGCGTAGCATATGCAATATTACCTCGGTTGAATGAATGTGTAAGGGAGGAAGGAGCATTACAAGACACATTTACACACGGTTAAAGAAACAAAATATTTGTATTTCTGTTAAACATTCACTAAACCCAACGTTGGAATTAAAGACGTAGAGGATATATTGGTATCATAGGCTTAAGTTACGATTCGCGCAGCTTTATTTTGAAGTTTTTGGAGTTGTTATAACTGAGTTTTGGAGGAATTATCTCATGCAGATATACAATAATCAAAATGACTCTGAATTAAAGCATTACACAGTTTATTGAAACTAGCGATATCTAAGTTTCTGCTTAGTCTGAAAAAAGACCTAGTTTTGATGCTATTTTGTCTCACACGAGTTGTATATGTATTTTCCACGTAAGATCTCTAAGAGCTAAGTGTGATCAGCTAGTGCCAGTTTGACTTTATCTATCTAAATATTCATTTGATTTCTGTTAGTTTTGGACTTGGGGCCAATAGTATGACTGATGAATTTGAGGGATTTATACTCTAAACCATTCAAGAGCAATTGTGAGCTTTACTTGAAATGACTCCATTGCTTTAGCGGCTGCATTCGCGGAACAATAAATAGAGATATCATTAGCACAAATGACACATTTCTCACGAAGGAACATTGGGAGGTCATTTAAATAAAAAAGGAATAATATTGGTCCAAGTATAGTGCCCTGTGGAGTGCCTATGTCCAAGGTGCTTAAGAAAGAACTCCATTTGAATAAACCGCTTATTTCCGATTAGACAAGTAGTTTATTTATTAATTTATTATGAAATCTTTATTCAGGGTGACTTGTTCAGACAATGTCTGATCTTCCACAAGGCCCTGATATAAAAATACAATGTAATGCAATATACACTGGTGAACTTATAAAATTAAAATAGAACTAAATCAATCCTTTGTAAAAAAGATATGACAAATTGTTTTATGCTTTTTTTAAAACTGTAAAGAGAAGGGCTATTCTTCACATCAGCTGGTAACCTATTCCATAGCAGGGGGCCATGATATATGATCGAGTTTCTCAAATATTCTGTTCGTGTTTTAGGCATGGACAATGCTCCATTTGCGTTTGCCCGTGTCTCGTATCCATGCACGTCTGTGACATAGCTCAAGCGCTCTAATAGATAAGATGGGCATTGGCTGTTAATGCATTTATATAACAAGATTAAAGTCATGTAAGCTCGTCTCTCTGCTACTGATTGGATTTCGAGAGCATTCCGTAGATCACTGTTGCTTCTCTCATGATTGAACATATTGCAAATTATTCTAACTGCGCGATTCTGTAGTTTTTGTATTTTAATCAGATTGGTTTTAGAAGTGTAATCCCAGATAGTCATCCCATAGTCTACGTGAGGTTGAATAAAACTTTTGTATATATTTAATAAGATTCCCTTTGGTAAGAATCTGCTTGCTCTGACCAGAGCGCCTAATTTCGATGATAATGTACGAGACAAATGTTCAATATGATCCGACCAATTTGTATGGTCATTTAAAACAATGCCTAAATATTTTATCGTAGTACTTTGTTTTATGGCCGTTTGGTTAAGTGTTATATTGAATGGAAAATAAGACATGTATCGCGATCTGAAAAGTAGTGAATAAGTTTCGTCAACATTTACTGTTAATCAGTTTTGTATGAACCATTCGGATAAGTTATTTACTCCCGTTTGCAATTCATGTTTTACCTTCACTAGTGAAATAAATAACGGTGTCATCCGCGTATATATTACAATGACAGTTTCCCACGTGTTTGTTCATGTCGTTCACGTAAATGAGAAAAAGGAGAGGTCCTACTAGGGAACCCTGGCGGATGCCCATGACTATGCGTTTTAACGTTGATGTATTGTTTCCACTCCTGACAGATTGCGTTCTTCGTTGTAAATAACTAGCTAGCAGGTCATGCGCGCCATCGATTATTCCGAACATACGAACTTTAGCTAACAATATATCATGATCAATGGTATCAAAACATTTTCTTATATCGAAGAAACAAGCACCAGAGTATTTTTTTCTGTCTATACCTTCCTGCCAAGCATTGACGACTTTGTGCATGCTAGTTTGGGTAGAATGGTGAGCTAGGAAGGCAGATTGGTCACGGGAAATCAAGTCATACTTTATAAGATGTTGCATTATTTGTTCATGAATAATCCTTTCAAATATCTTGGGAATATGTGGTAATATTGAAATTGGTCTGAAATTTCCGGCATCGTCCCTAGGGCCTTTGCCTTTTTAAATCAGGGTTATCAATGCAATTTTTCACTCATCAGGGAATATACCTTCAATAATACACCTGTTAAATAGATAATAGAGGCTTGAACATATGATAGCTGCGCTTAATCTTAGAAGGAACGAGTCACATCCGAGATTGTCTAACTTACATTCACCTGGTAGTTTCATTAATTCATTAAAAATAAAGTTTACATTGAAATCAGTGAAAGAAAACGTGTTTCTAGAGACAGGATACTGAGGAACAGTTGAAGGTTTTGGTAATTAGTCAGCCAATCTATTGCCTATATTGGAAAAGTAATCATTCGCCTCTTCTAGGCTGCATTTCATGGGGTCATTATTGCTTTGGGTTTTGCTAATTAGACTATTAACGTCGTTTCTTAATTTCCTGTATACACCATAATATGCAGGTTGTTTAGTGAGTGTCCATTTCTTATGCATGAAATCCTGGTGAGCCATTATATTTCGTATTTCACTGTTTATGTGAAGCTGACCTTTACTCTTCACCCTTACAAGTCTAACAGGTGCGTGCTTATCACAGATTTGTATACATATATTACTCCAAATGTTCCAAGCGGATTGGGCGTTAGTAGCATGGACTATTTTATCAATAAGAGATGGATGGCATGCAGATAAGTCATTTATAAAAGCTGACTTGTCAAACTTCCCGTAGTAACGCTTTTTTCTCTCCTTATGGCCATTATTTTGATGTACTTGTTTTAAAATAGTAAAAATGGGGAAGTGATCGCTTAGTGAGGATTGGTAAATTCCTGATGATTTATGAAGTTCAGGTATAGATGTTAAAATTAGGTCTATAGTAGACGCAGTGGAGGGGGTGACTCTCGTAGGTCGCGTAATCAACTGAGTAAGAGCAAATAGGTTACATATTTCTTGTATAGGGTTAGAGATGTCGGATTTCCTAATATTTATGTTGAAATCGCCTAGTATTATAATATTCTCATTTTTGTTCAGCGCATTTTCTATATTGGCGCATAGGAGGTTTATGTAGTCATTGATTTCATTTGGTGGTCCATAAAATGCACCCATAATTATAGAGCCTATCCTAGGAAATTTAATGTTAACCCATAAGTTTTAAGATTTTGCTCTTCTAACTCAAACACTTGTGTTGCTGAGATGTTTTCTTTGATATATATCATCACCCCGCCCCCATTTCTATTTCGATCCCTTCTTAAATATTGAATCCATTTACTGATATTTCCCCATCCCCAATAGCGTTGTTTTACCAAGTTTCATTGATGCATAAAATATCAAATTTAAGATCATATATTAATACCTTGAGCTGTTCAATTTTTGGAAGAATACTACGTATATTCAGGTGCACAATATGAACACTATCATTTTTCACTGAGTTCATCAACTTGCAGTCAGTTTTCGTAACCCTTCTAGACCTTTGTGGATGTTTCGGGTCGTCCGTAGCGGTTTCATTTCTTGCGATGTTGTATTGTAGTCTTAAGGCCTCATCTGAAGCTGTTGTTTGGGTCTTGCATGTGAGGCCGCTTTCCTAACCCTGCCATGGGTTGACGAAGGGGCAGTCTTTAGATATGTGGCCTTGTCGCCCACAACTGAAGCATGTAACAGGAAGCATATGTCCACATTCTTTGTCAACATGTCCATGCTCACCACAGTTCCAGCAGCGTGGACCCTTTTTTAATAGTATTCCTCGTCTCCTGTATGCTGGAGTAAAGGGTCTTGGCCTCATGTCAGTTCGGTTTGATGTCTGGTACCATGGGTGGTATGCATCTGCCTACCTTCATGTTGTTGCCAGGTAACATTGTTTCTCGGGTTTGCGACTGTGGCGTAGCTTTGTGGGCGCCTGGGTCCAGCTGATCTTCTCATAAAACGTACTCGGTCAGAAAGTTTTAAGTTCTGTATGAGGCGTATTACACCTCTAGCAGATACATGAAATCCATCTCTTAGTAACAGGAAATCATCCGTTGTGCCATCACGAAGTGTCAAATTTTCGTTGTTGTCCAGAAACGGACAGTCCTGGCGTAAGCAAAGCTGCTTCAGTGTCGCGTTGAACGTAGGAATTACGTCGGCATGTTCATCGAGTCTTGGGCAGATGCTGCTTACCGACACCGTGGTTCTTGAAACTCTCTTTGCTTCCTTAATCAGTTGTTCATAGTCCGCCGAAAATGTATCAGTTGTATCTGTGGTATTTGTGGTATCATTAGTGCCGACTAGCACTGTTACCGTTTCAAAGTAGTTTTCAGCCATTTCTGATAGCTGGTCACGGATATCTTTGTTTTTTTTGCGCCTGACTGAGACCGTATCATCACTGAAGGGCCACATCCTTCTTTGTCTCTTAAAAGAGAATCTCCGATCACAAGATGTCGTGATTGACTTTGGGAATCGCATCTTGCCAACGGCGGAAAGTTAGCATCAGTAATACCCGTAGATAGATCAAGGCTCGACATTTTTACTTTGAGGGCGGAGATTTCGGAGAGCGCATCCTGAAGACGAACCGTCTTTTTTGACAGTTCGGACACTAGGTCCATATTTGTTTGGGAAAGTTGCTGTATAGATTCATTCATTGCTGCTGTCACGGTTTCTTGTTTGGCAAGCTTTTCCTCTAACTGAGAAGTCCGGGAACACAGCAGCGCGATCATGTTTGGTAGTTTTCTGGACGTGGGACAGTTCCATATTGTCGGTATCTCTTGTTCCGGTGAGATAGCCATACAGTCCTCATGGAACCATGTCATGCAAGTACAGCAACATAGCATCTTACCACTGTCTGCACCGTTGAAGATACAGTCGGGAGTACACCATCTATTACCAGTATTTGAGTCGTTTTCATTTGTTAAGTCAACGGATGTTACAATTTTATTAGATTGACTCTGTTGATTTTCCTGAGAGCAGAGGAGATTGTGAACCACATTTATAGTATACCTTTTATGCCATAGTTGCTCATTTTAGTAAATAAAACGGTATGATCCAGGCTATCAAAACCTTTTTTTACATCAAGGAAACATGCAGCAGTGACATTATTGTTATTGAGGCTGATTAGGCATTCATCAATAATACTATGCAAGGCAAATTATGTTGAAGGATTAGGAAGATAAGCAAACTTTTTATCTGAAAACAGATTATTACTTTCAAAAAATGTGAAAAGGCTTAATTTAACGAACTGTTCTGTTATTTTCGGCACATGACCTATAACCGAAATCGGTCGGTAGTTATTCGGACAATCCTAACTTCCAGATCCTTTATATGGGAGTGATCCTAGCGGTCCTCCAGTCTCTTGGGAATTCGCCGGTTTGAAGGGAGAGGTGTAATGTATGGGCTGATGGAAATGAAATATAAGGTGCGGCTATTTTAAGGAAAAGCCTTTCCAACAGAGCTAAAGTAATTATTGAATTCATCAGGATCAATCTTACCGCTTTGTTGGTTTGAGGGTATTTAAGAGGGTAGCATGTGTTTTAGAGCTTTCTAAGCACTACTTGGATTGGAGCTATTATTTTGGATAAGCGTGGTATAATACTGGCTACGAGTATATCTGAAGAGACATTTGAAATAATTTCGTTACGTCTGTATGCAGACCAGTCACTATTTTCATTTGATCTTAGTGCTTTCCGGTGTATTATCACGCAAGTGAATCCCATTAAATAAATCGTTAGTGAACCTTTGATTTTCCAATATTTAATGCGGCGTCGAATAAAATGCGCCTTGCTATTACAAATTCTCAAAAATCCATAGTCACATTTCCCAGGCTAAGTTTACATCATAAAGTTGCATAATTCATGAAAAAAAATTGATTTAGATAATTCATAGATAAATTTAAATTCATAGAATTAACGAAGGGTACGGTGATATATATGGACTTTGTAATTGTGATGCGAGGTTCTTGTTTAAATCAGTAGTCACAAGAAAGTGATCACTAATGCATAAAGGGTGAAAAATGAATGCATCCTGGGATGTGAAGAAAAATATCAAGTCAATCATTGTAGAGGAAAGCCGATCAACACGAGTTGGATCTGTAACAAGTTGTTTAAGGCCGAAGATATTTCTCGAGCAAGTGTAATTTACTAGCAATGTAAGGTTCAGTCTCAGAGCGTAGGCAGGCTATGTTAAGATACCCAAGTAAAATAACATGTTTGCATGAGTTATGGGCACAAGCAAGTAAATTGAGGAATTCATCGATGTATAAGAACTGGAATTGGGCCTTTATGTTGACCTTTCAACGTGTGCACGTGCACAATCAACCATCACTGGACAACAAGCTCGTACGTCCGTCAAGGGGCATGACAAGATGATTAATTAACCTGAATTAATACCTACCTACACAAAGTCAGAAATCTCTTCAATTTCTTCAAGTAGGGCAGGTGGATATCTGCCTTTAAAATACATTATAAAGGAAAGGCCTTGGGAAATCTCCTTCGAACCTTATAATTAGGTCATGTTATATAGCAATGTCCTGTGGATAAACGGATGCGCTTCGGAATAACCACCTATGGAAGGTTATATGTTTAAATAAAAATAGAAAAAAATATTATACAGACTTTATCCTGGTCATTTTGAAGTAGAACACAATTTATATGGGCATCTCTCTGGTCTGCTATTTGTTTTTTTTTAATTCTATTCCAATGTACATCCTGTGCTTTGATTATGCATCACATTTGACCTGAATAAAATGATTACTGCTAAGAGATACCAGTATATTAGCAGACACTCAGCAAAATTCATAAGAGATAGGAGCCTGAATTCTGACCTTGGCTATATCAAATTGTCTCCAGAATAGACCGGCCAAAAACTCTTTGCAAACGAGTGATGTATGTGTATTTGTGTGTGCGTACACTGGTGTGTGAAAGCAGAAAGCAAACAACACATATACTCACAACATCTTGACCTTTTGCCTGTGTTTTCGTCCTGCTGCAAGTATAAAGAGAAAATGTTATTGTGCCGGACTTAGGACCGAATTATCTTTAACAGAAGGATTCCACCAAGGATTAATGAACAACGGTCACAGGTGACAGGTTAATGTCGAACGAATACATGTTGATTTCTTAGGTTGCAAACTCATCAGGGGCGGGGGTGGGGGGGGGGGGGGGAACTGCAAGAATTAACTGTGGGTGCGTGGATGGGGGGGGGGGGGGGCTGACATTTTCAGTGATTTCATAAAATAAACCCAATATATCACCCCTTTGATATGCGGGTGGATCGAAATAATGCAATACCTCCCAACACTATGAACAAACCAATAAAAATCGTTATAAACGTGTGTCCTTTGTGTGTACAATTGTTCACATACAATGAGACACACTGTATAAATCATATTATCATATACGTCATGGCAGGTGAAACGAATTATCTTTGCTAAGTGCTATATACACTGACGTGATTCTGTAAGACTAGAAGATGGAAAAAAGAAGTTGATATATCGTTCTGAATGAATATCCTTACAACCCAACATCAAAGGTGTCGTGATACCAGGTACACGTCAAATTAAAGAACATACAAACACAATCGTATAATGATAATCTTGTCCTTGACCTTAAACGAGATTTAAGTTCAGAAAACCATACGCCCAGAAAGATTGAGCATTGCTAGACAAATTGATCATATATTTTATCACGGTCCACTTCATAATCTCATGAATCAGTCTGTAACATAGATCTTCACTTAGGTGTAAAACGCGGTCACCATACATGGCGTAGCCCAGAAATATAAGCTTTCATTGAGCTGTATAGGCCATCCTTGGCTTATGTGCATCTGCTTTTTTTACAGATATATGTGAAGACTCGCATTATTTTATGAATCTTGAACAAGAACGGATTTCGACCTAAAAGTCTGGGAAAAATACACACCAATACACACTTAATACCGACAAAAAATATACCGAATAATGCACCAAAAAAACCTTTTGTTTACCCAAAGTTTCTATATTATGGGAGAATGGGGTTACCTATCTCCCATACCCCCTCTCGCCGTTTTCGCCCCGTCACTGCAGAGAGGAGCGGCCCCATCTTCTGTCATCCGTCATCCGCCCAGAATTTAATAATAAATTAATACAATCGGCTTTTGTTGTTCAGGGGAAGAGCACTAGTTGCCCCCCCCCCCCCTCCGAGCGCTTGCAGGCTAAATGGGAAGGCCGTGCCCAACGGCCGTGTTCCAGTCACAAACGAGTGCGCCTTTCGGGGGTTCCTCGGTGATATGACACAGCAATGGGAAAGATTAAACACCCAGGGCCAGCAGGAACAGTAGTCACTTGGCTTGCTTAACGCCACCATATAAAAAGAAAGGAAGCGTGTGATACTGCCCTGTCAGGTAGTCCGAAACCGGAATGGAATTCTGAAGAGTATCATCTACTCTGTTAAGCTCGTTATAAAAGGTAACGAATAAGTAAAAAAGATTTAATATTAAGCATAAAGAGGGCAAGCACTACCCTTCATTACATGTACATTTATCGTCACAAAATTCCGTTGATTCCAATAAGGGTACCATTCTTATTCGTTTCGCCATTTTTAATTTTTAATTATTTCGCGAGGGTTCCGGCAAATATCACAATGCTTAAACAATATATATACAATATATATATATATATATATAAATATATATATATATATATATATATATAACCGGCAAATATTACAATGCTTTAATTTTATATATATATATATATATATATATATATATATATATATATATATATGTATATATATATACAGTTCATGTTTATATTTAAATAAAAAGGCACATCTCTGAGTATTTTCATGGCGTAGGCTTTAGTGTGAGACCAATGTTGGTCTTTTTATCCCTATAAATGAATGCAATAATTTACTCAATGAAACTTACCTTAATTTGCTATAGGTTTCATTCTGAACGACAAGCGTCACACTGTTTTCTTTGCTTCCAGGGTCTGCTGTCGTCTGCTCAGTGTCGTCTGCTGTGCTTTCCGCGAGGTTGAAATTTTTTCGTGGTTCTGTCACAGTATCTCTTGGCCCTCGCGGTGTCGTATCCCCGGCAACGGATAATCTAGTAATGGCCCCTCCATATATTTGTTGAGTTAAGGCGCAGTATATAAATAAAGTAGCTATTAATTGATCCATCTTGTGGTTACATGTGAAATTTAATGACTATGTGGACGTCTTCTGTGTATAATATGAGCAGGTTAACTCACGATCTTTGCCATCTTGTCGCGTTTTTCAAATGCATGCTTGCACGAGTTAGATCTCGAGGCCGTGAAGGTCTATTAAATATGCGCACGTGTCATTTGTTAAGCTTATATTTCTGACCATGTTATTTTTTATCCTCTGCGCACGGTACCTGAGCGTGAATATTAACGGCTTTTCAGTAAAATGTATACGGGCATCCAATATGGCATGCGCATCCGAAAACGTACCAACTCTGGCACTAGCAGAACAAATTTACGTTAAGGCCATCACATATTGCGTTACTTTCAAGGAAGAACTTTTTGTAGCAGGTGGTTGTCACACCGTTTGAATTAAGTCATCCGTAGGCATTAAAGTCACATTTTCTAATGATAATACAAATGCATAACACATAATCCTGTTGTGTAATTATAACGAATATGTTTGCAAACAGTAAGCTCATTTTCAAGCTGTAGCGTAATTTTTATTCATACGCGAATGAATGAAGCGATCGTTATACGCAGCGGATATACACTGCGCAATCTTCTTCGTTTTAACCGCTGCTAAGAAAAGCAAGATTCACCGGGATTAACCACCATGAAGACCTTGCACAGAACAAAGAATCGTACTCGTAATCAGACCAATGAGAGCGTGGAATTGGATTGCGCATCCTGCTCCAAGTGTTACACACGAAACACCCTGCTCTCATTAGTCTGATTCTTGGTCCTTTGTCAGAGCCGATGTAAACAGACCAGCGAGAAAAAGGTGTCGCGCGTTTATCACCATATGTGTGGACATTACAGTGCAGTTTTCGACACAACAAGTAAGCCGTTGCGGTCTAATAGTAATATTCCTTAAGCCGTGTTTTACCTGGAACATGTGCCTATCCGAGCCACTTTTTCACGGGAGCGGAAGACCTGCACTGACTTCTTTGTTACGTAGGCACAGCTTAAGTCATCATGCAATGTTACCGAATATACGTAGGCACAGCTTAAGTCATCATGCAATGTTACCGAATATACGTAGGCACAGCTTAAGTCATCATGCAATGTTACCGAATATACGTAGGCACAGCTTAAGTCATCATGCAATGTTACCGAATATACGTAGGCACAGCTTAAGTCATCATGCAATGTTACCGAATATACGTAGGCACAGCTTAAGTCATCATGCAATGTTACCGAATATACGTAGGCACAGCTTAAGTCATCATGCAATGTTACCGAATATACGTAGGCACAGCTTAAGTCATCATGCAATGTTACCGAATATACGTAGGCACAGCTTAAGTCATCATGCAATGTTACCGAATATACGTAGGCACAGCTTAAGTCATCATGCAATGTTACCGAATATACGTAGGCACAGCTTAAGTCATCATGCAATGTTACCGAATATACGTAGGCACAGCTTAAGTCATCATGCAATGTTACCGAATATACGTAGGCACAGCTTAAGTCATCATGCAATGTTACCGAATATACGTAGGCACAGCTTAAGTCATCATGCAATGTTACCGAATATACGTAGGCACAGCTTAAGTCATCATGCAATGTTACCGAATATACGTAGGCACAGCTTAAGTCATCATGCAATGTTACCGAATATACGTAGGCACAGCTTAAGTCATCATGCAATGTTACCGAATATACGTAGGCACAGCTTAAGTCATCATGCAATGTTACCGAATATAGGTAGGCACAGCTTAAGTCATCATGCAATGTTACCGAATATAGGTAGGCACAGCTTAAGTCATCATGCAATGTTACCGAATATACGTAGGCACAGCTTAAGTCATCATGCAATGTTACCGAATATACGTTGGCACAGCTTTAGTCATCATGCAATGTTACCGAATATACGTAGGCACAGCTTAAGTCATCATGCAATGTTACCGAATATACGTAGGCACAGCTTAAGTCATCCTGCAATGTTACCGAATATACGTAGGCACAGCTTAAGTCATCCTGCAATGTTACCGAATATACGTAGGCACAGCTTAAGTCATCCTGCAATGTTACCGAATATACGTAGGCACAGCTTAAGTCATCCTGCAATGTTACCGAATATACGTAGGCACAGCTTAAGTCATCATGCAATGTTACCGAATATACGTAGGCACAGCTTAAGTCATCCTGCAATGTTACCGAATATACGTAGGCACAGCTTAAGTCATCATGCAATGTTACCGAATATACGTAGGCACAGCTTAAGTCATCATGCAATGTTACCGAATATACGTAGGCACAGCTTAAGTCATCATGAAATGTTACCGAATATACGTAGGCACAGCTTAAGTCATCATGAAATGTTACCGAATATACGTAGGCACAGCTTAAGTCATCATGAAATGTTACCGAATATACGTAGGCACAGCTTAAGTCATCATGCAATGTTACCGAATATACGTAGGCACAGCTTAAGTCATCATGCAATGTTACCGAATATACGTAGGCACAGCTTAAGTCATCATGCGATGTTACCGAATATACGTAGGCACAGCTTAAGTCATCATGCGATGTTACCGAATATACGTAGGCACAGCTTAAGTCATCATGCAATGTTACCGAATATACGTAGGCACAGCTTAAGTCATCATGCAATGTTACCGAATATACGTAGGCACAGCTTAAGTCATCATGCAATGTTACCGAATATACGTAGGCACAGCTTAAGTCATCATGCAATGTTACCGAATATACGTAGGCACAGCTTAAGTCATCATGAAATGTTACCGAATATACGTAGGCACAGCTTAAGTCATCATGCAATGTTACCGAATATACGTAGGCACAGCTTAAGTCATCATGCGATGTTACCGAATATACGTAGGCACAGCTTAAGTCATCATGAAATGTTACCGAATATACGTAGGCACAGCTTAAGTCATCATGCGATGTTACCGAATATACGTAGGCACAGCTTAAGTCATCATGAAATGTTACCGAATATACGTAGGCACAGCTTAAGTCATCATGAAATGTTACCGAATATACGTAGGCACAGCTTAAGTCATCATGAAATGTTACCGAATATACGTAGGCACAGCTTAAGTCATCATGCAATGTTACCGAATATACGTAGGCACAGCTTAAGTCATCATGAAATGTTACCGAATATACGTAGGCACAGCTTAAGTCATCATGAAATGTTACCGAATATACGTAGGCACAGCTTAAGTCATCATGAAATGTTACCGAATATACGTAGGCACAGCTTAAGTCATCATGAAATGTTACCGAATATACGTAGGCACAGCTTAAGTCATCATGCAATGTTACCGAATATACGTAGGCACAGCTTAAGTCATCATGCAATGTTACCGAATATACGTAGGCACAGCTTAAGTCATCATGCAATGTTACCGAATATACGTAGGCACAGCTTAAGTCATCATGCAATGTTACCGAATATACGTAGGCACAGCTTAAGTCATCATGAAATGTTACCGAATATTCCAGTCCGGCTGAGTATTCTCTACATGCACATCTATCAATACTGGCTCAGATTTTTTTGATGAATAGAAGTAAACGCATGCACATTTCGACTCCCACGTATTTCTATTGCTTTTCTTGGTCACAATTTGACATTTTTTACACAAGTAACAGAGGGAAACCCGTCTCAGTTATGGCAGAACAAATCTATTTCAGATTGCGCGAAATATATTCAAATTGCTCAGGGTTTGTGGAAAAATATGGGAAATTACCCCCTTAGGACACAATTAGTATCATTCCCGACACTACAGGACCGTGTTGCGGAACAAAGGTTGAGTGCCACCATCCTGGGTTATAATATAGATAACGACTAGTATCTTTTTGCCGTCTGACATTACGATCAGACTACTAGCTCTATTAGTGGGGCCTTTTGGTCACGTGGTCCTATTTGTTTACATGACCTGGGGTCACGAAGCCCTGAAGGAGTGAAGTGAATGGTTTGGTCTGCTCTGGTTGGCTCAAGCCGTTGAGGCAAGAGGCATTAAAAGAAACCTGTTGTTTGATTTTTATGTATGTTAAGCATTATCTCACACAAAATTAATGGTATCAGTCAAATGCTTTTAAATCTGTGGCCAATCAAAGACATGTTGTCCAAATGCTTATTTGGGACTGCTTGGAGGGGTAATTTTGGCTTCACTGCATTCGGACCAGGATGGTGATCAAATAAGATACACAAGCCCTGATTTTCTTGGCCTTGTTTGAGTGTAGTAAGAACGAATTCTCAGGTAAAAAGGATTTAATATCAGAATTTATTTTGAAAATTATTTAAAAGAGGCCCAATCTTCAGGTGTTTTGTAGATGTAATATAGGTAAAATAAATACAGCCACGTGTCCTTCTGAGTCGGGTTGTCAAGGGCTGGATAACGATAGAATACACTGGAAAGTAAGTATTAACTGCTGACTGGTTGTAAAGCGTAAAACAATATTTAAAACTTCTTCATTTGGGTCTCTTAATAAAGGGAGCGGCATGTAACCTCATGAGACACACATGAAGTAATGGTCTGGTTCAAATGCAACTGCAAATGTTCAAAGTAAATCCTTTATTCGCAAAACTAGATGTTGTGTCGATATCATCTTTACCGTTGCTGAAGGAGCGCCTAGGGTGGTCCCTGACCTACTCAAAACTGATTTTACTTGTTGAATGGGTTCCTCTGAATAGTGGGTTCTCCTACTCATATATTTTGAAAAACGATACATCCTGGCACTCTGAATATCACTTAAAAATACAGGTTATTTTCCCAAAGAGGTATCGAAAATGTGAAAGTTGGAAAAATAAATTTTGTGTCAAAAATATCTTATATCATGTATCATATTCCACACTTAAACTACTGACTAACAATGTGAGATACCCATACATTCTCATGCAGTCAGAATTTCAACAAACATGCAGCAGGGTTAACCTATATGCTTAGTTACAAAGGAATTTTTCTAATACATGGCACGTGTTGTTGAAAAGTATCTAACAAGCTTACCATTAACTTAGTCAAATGACAGTGTACTTGTAGGCAATAAAACGTCAAAATTCACGAAAATATTTGCATCCTTATAGAGCGTTACAACTCGGTCCTCGTTGCAACTTGTAAAGTTCTAAAGGCACACTGACGCTTATCGTAGATTCTCTGATGGCAGAGTATCTTAATGGCGTCACACTTTGCTGCGCACTCTTTTTTTTATGAATTACGCTTGTGATGAGGCCTGGAGAGGTGACGTCATGCGGGACCCATGCAGGAAGGTTTATTTATAGCAACAAGAGGCCCATGGGCAACGACACTCACCTGATTTTGCCATACAGAAGATGCATGCATGTATTCATTATTGATGTTATGATCTGATAGTAAATATTTGTTAAAGAACCTGGAACAATGGGTCCAAATAAATCCAGAGTGCTCAAAATCATGTGTTTTCCATAGACCGTAGAAAATAGGTAACAGGGATCTTATTTAAAGCAGATTTTACCAGGAATCCCCTAGATGCTCAGTTAAATGTTTCCAAATTAAACAGCTACAATTGACTTATAGGATACTTTTATAAATTTTTTTTCACACAGCTCAAATAATATAGGTTACAGTGACTTTATTTAGGATGCCCAAGGAGACATAACATAAAAGAGACATTTCTAGATAAAAAGAGACATTTCTAGATAAAAAGAGACATTTCTAGATAAAAAGAGACATTTCTAGATAAAAAGAGACATTTCTAGATGAAAAGAGACATTTCTAGGTGAAAAGAGACATTTCTAGATGAAAAGAGACATTTCTAGATTAAAAGAGACATTTCTAGATGAAAAGAGATATTTCTAGATAAAAAGAGACATTTCTAGATAAAAAGAGACATTTCTAGATAAAAAGAGACATTTCTAGATAAAAAGAGACATTTCTAGATAGTAAAGAGACATTTCTAGATAAAAAGAGACATTTCTAGATAAAAAGAGACATTTCTAGATGAAAAGAGACATTTCTAGGTGAAAAGAGACATTTCTAGATGAAAAGAGACATTTCTAGATTAAAAGAGACATTTCTAGATGAAAAGAGATATTTCTAGATAAAAAGAGACATTTCTAGATAAAAAGAGACATTTCTAGATAAAAAGAGACATTTCTAGATAAAAAGAGACATTTCTAGATAGTAAAGAGACATTTCTAGATAAACAGTGACATTTCTAGATAAAAAGAGACATTTCTAGATAAAAAGAGACATCTCTAGATAAAAAGAGACATTTCTAGATTCCGAGATTTCTTATATAATTTCAGGATTCAAAGGAGAAGGTCCAACAATAAAGTGTATTGCACTGCCGGACTATCTGGGTGCTCATAATCATATTTAAGGCCAGTCGCTTGCAGAATATAGGTCATCATGATCTAATTTTAGGCTTCAAAGAAAATTTGTCCAAAGCCCCTCTGGTTGTTAGGAGATTCTAAGCCTAACGGATACACTTTGAGCTATAGCTCAGATGGCTTCCAGTCAGCTGAGCTAAAAATGAACAGCAATCAGCTCCCATTTCCTGTACAGGTTCACTCCTGGGCAGTGACACATTGCCCCATTTATACACTAGTACGACGAACTAAGAGTGTACCGTACCGCTCTCGAAATTGTACGACAGTTCGTACCTCTGTCCAAATATCTGGAGGTCATTTTTCGATCCCTCCGCATCTCTACAATGGGTTGTGCTACTAAATGGACAGTAGACGAATCTTTAAATAAATATACATAGACATGTAAATAAAATGTCTTAAATCATTGAAATGGCGGTAAAAAGAGAAAAATATTTACACCTTATATATGTTTTAATTTTCCTTGTGGTAATATTTAATAATGTTTCCTAGCATGTGAACGGCAGTACCAGGTTCTGTGGCTCAGGCGTACAGTAGTGGACTCAAAGCCGGGAGATCGTGAGTTCCAATCTCAGCCGAGGTGGTCAGATTTTTTCCCGGTCGGTCCCCACCCAGGGCTTAATGGGAAGGTCGTGTCGAATGGAAATGACTCACTCACAAAAGATAGCGGTCTTTGATTGTATAACCCACTAAAATGGGACGATTACAGGGCACGCAGTTGCAGTAGTCACCGAGCCTGGTTAACATTAGGATGTCAATGAGAGGAAACGTGCGACACATACAATTAAGACGTTACCTATAATGTGAAATAATTGATGGTGTAACCCAGTAAAATGGGACGATTACATACCTTGGGCCCGTAGGTGCAGTAGTCACCGGGCCTGGTTAACATCAAGATGTCAATGAGAGGAAACGTGTGATACATCCAATTGAGACGTTACCTAAAATGTGAAAGACCTACCAGCGTTCGATTTGTTTGCATTATTAATGGCGAAATTCAATTCTGAGCAGAGTGGAAGACATATAGTGACACCTGGTGTTTCACCTGCAGACCACTAGACGATGAAACAACGACAGTTTACATGAGCTGGTTTTAACAAACGTCTCACATGACTACATTGTCGCACGCCCCCATTTACTATCATTAACGTGCTTAAAAGGTCTGCATCTCAAGAGTCTGAATTTCAAAATATCGCACTTAAGTGTAATTTATTCAATACAATGTAAAATAATTGCTTTATAATTTTTCACTTGATTATCTACTTTTGCAATGTAACTGACATACCAGCGCATGGTATTTTATGTCCGATTTCCACTGTTCAAGTTGATGTGGCATACATAAGGGTAGTAAGAAAGTAAAATGTATTTAAATGTATATTCAATGTATAACCCACGATGTACTTTGTACAATTTGAAATAAAAATATGTTTCACTATAGTCGTCAAACAAACAAAATTTATCAAATATTTATTGTATAATACGTCGTATAATTGTTCTCACACCTTTATATAAGCTTTTGTCTACGATAACCGCCTTTCAGTTTAAGTCACAGATCTGTTTCTTGGAAATAATATTTAATTATATTAACATCTAAAGTAAAATCAATCATCTTTTCATATTCAAGTATGATTCATCTAAATTACTCTCACCGCCGCTTTTTCCCACCGAATCCTTAGAAAAGGAGTAAATAACAAAAATTACATGCTCTCCATCTAAGAATTCGCAAAGAAAGCTGTAAAATAATCACCCAGTTACTTAAATTATCGGTAGAGAATGACGAAATGTAATCAACCAGATATTAAAACTAGAAACATGCACTCTCGGGAATGCAGGCCTCCGCCAGGAGGGTACGTAGTCCTTAATTGTAGGATGCTCCCCAAACGCGTTTGTCTTCGTTATTCGGGCACTACACCTAGGTTCGTTTGTGGAGAAGATCGCCTAAACCATGCTAGCATTCACTTATTCGGAGCATATTCCTGGGCTCATCCGTGCATACGTGACTGTATATTTAGGAATATTCCTGGAAGCCCTTCCTTGGTCCGGATCATGAATTGGATACAAACCAAAATCTAATCGATTCTTCATTGGCCCATTCCCGAGGTACTCTGGAAATGTCATGGGATTTAGTTCATGATTGCGTAAGTTATGTTATAAACAAACACACACAAACACACGCACAGGCGGGTATGAACGCACATCTCCTAGCGGGAGCAATTATTCACATAAAATGATGTCATATATCTAATCAAATGTGTGACAATTTTCGCGCAGACGATCCTTATCAATTATGTATGTTAATGCAAAGAAGCTTTGATTCTGTCGGAACCATAAGGAAGTCAGGACGCGGAGTGAAAGTAAAGTTAAAACCGAAATTTGAAAAGATGTTTGGCTGTGACCTTGACCTTTCAGCTTATTTGTCACAATTGTGTTCAGTTCTTTCTTGATGGTGACCATAAAAACCAAAACGTGTTCTTTAATAAGACGTTTTTATCATGTTTTCTTAATACAGCATATATATATATATATATATATATATATATATATATATATATATATATTGTTTCATGTATCTGTTAATAATGCGCGGGCATTCTGATTCGTGTTAGGCGCTAGCCCTGTGCGTTTCTATTGGAACGCACTTGATGAACTCTGGAGTGGAGAGACATAGTGTTTGTTTTAGTCTAGAAATTTCAGGTCTGGACGCGTGTGTATTGTTGTGTTCTTTGGAATGTTCATGAATGGAAGTTTCCGGGCTTCGGGTGAAAAAGCTATAAAAAGGGGCTGTGTTTAGAGCCGGCAGAGAGAAAATTACCAGCGGACACGGAAGAGTGTGACTCTCTCTCGTCAGTGTTTTTTTTTTTTTGGACCTTACCGAAAATTGCAGAATTTACAGATCTTCAACGGATTTTATACAGACTTTATATATGGATTGTCTTCAGTTTGCCTTAGGGATTTTTACCAGAATTTCTTTTTTTGGATTAAAACAGATTGTTTTCGAGTTTAAATCAGACTTTTCTCTGGGAAGATTTATTTGAACTATTTACGTGGATTATTTGTATTAAAGGACTCTTGGTGGTATCCAGAAATCAAAGCCTAGGATTCGGACACTCTGGTACTGTACATTTTTTATTATTTTTATACTGTGTAATTGTATTGTTTCAGTATATTGTAATGTTAGGATTGTTCTAGGAATAAATTATAATTATTTGTTAACAAAAAACACTGACTTCTTTATTCATTCCCCTGAACATTTCACGCTGCCGAGTGTAGCGGAATCTGATTTTTATTTATCTCCGTCAAAAAATTTGTGCTCCTCACGATTACGTGATATTTTATTATTAGGTTCCATAACATAAAACTGTGGGCTTGTCCGGGAGGCTTAATCGTTTTGACAATTTATTAGGCCTTGACCTAGATACATTGTTTTCAATACATTGTTTACAAGATTTATCTCAGTGGTTTTTTGTTATTGTTTTAACATTTTAACATGGCAAATTTATATATATATATATATATATATATATATATATATATATATAGTACAATAATTTGATATATCACATATCATGAGATTTATACGGATAAGTTTTCGGCAGGTAAAATACTTTCTGGTATTCTCTTATTCATAATTTCATGTTTTCAATAGAGGCTTACGCTGGTGGATTAACGTCAACATGTCATATAAAAAGACCGGAGTTTCCGGTCCACGTCAAGACCTCTCTGAGACCACCTAAAACTTTTAGTATTTTCCATACTCACCACCTTGTGTCTGCGTTAGAGGTTACTAAAACCCGTAGATTCTTACGTATATCCGTAGACCAAACAACAACGATTTCAAGCGAGAAGTAGCAGTCAGAGTACACGGTTATTTCCCCGTTTTAGTTTCTATTAAGGTCCAGGCCCCTTTTCATCTTAAGTTTTCGCGTGCTGTATCATGAGACACAAATTGACTCTGAATCTTTCTGGATGCTACACTCCACTTGTTCAAGTCTCTATATAGCTTAATTTAACATTCGATATAACTCGAAACTAAATTCTGCTTGACTCTCACATCTGTTTGGCGGAACATTTCATTTATGGTTCTATTCTAAGTCACATCGGTTCATTAGAATATTTCATAGGCTCGATTATTATCAGTCATATGGGCTCGACTTACACACTCTCAGCAACAAAATTTAAAGCCCACGGATTGATTTCACTCAAATTAAGGACTCTACTGCTAATTCATTAGAATATTTCTGGACGATGTGACATATAAATGATCAATCATGTCAATTGCAAGAGCAAGCTTTGGAAATCGATAAAGGGCACATATTGTACATATCATACAGCGCAGGTTATATTTTAAAATTTGTTTTTAATTTCAAAGAAAGGGTGTTTAGGTGGAGGAACGACGGTTAAAGGTTATTCAAATTGACATCACAGATTGTTGTTAAGAAAATAACAAAAACTTTGGAGAATAAGAATATTTATTTCTTTATAATCTCCATCATAAGATAATGATAATTCATGATTATTGATATTAAATAATAAAGATGTTCCGTGGTATGTTAAACTAAACCAATGCCGATCATATAAAGGAACTGCGTTGGGGAGATAAAATAAAACGGTCCGCATGATACCACATTTTTTAATAAATTAAGTATCTAATTCAACAGCCTCAAGTTCTACGGATGTGGATCTGTGTTTTTCTTCCTCTCAAGGAATTTTCGAGTCTCAGTTCATAAATTTCAACGACGACCATCTGAAATAGATATAAACCTTGGTAATGCATCGATAGTGTTCAGAATACATTCCTCTACGAAACATTGTCAGTTAAGTGACATAGTCGCATGTCTGCTGCATGTGAATGAAAAGAATGTATTTAAACTAGCATTTTTTTTGAGTCGGCAAAATCTTATTCTTTATGGGGATTAGTCCCTGGAAAATTTGTTAGTCAGTCTTTAATCTGCAGTACTATTGTTTTTTTCCTGTAAGGCTCTAATAAATTGTGTACTAGAAAGGTTTAATCCTGGAATCTGTGACCAAACCAGACATGGTGTGATTACTTGATATATGTAATCGATTACGATTACGATTACTTTGAAAGTAAACGATTACGATTACGATTACCAAAATAAGTTCATGTAATCGATTACGATAACGATTAATTTATGATTACTTCAAAAAGTAATCATGATTACAGCCACGATTACAAACCTAATACAGTCAAAGGTAATGCAAGAATTGTATACTCTAACCTTTATTCAAATGCATCAAACTGTGACTCCAATGTTCAAAATAGCTCTTTCGTATGAACAAATAAAATAGTTATAGTACCACTTGTATCAAAGCTGTAGGCAATATTAAAACGATATTGTAAAGAAAAATAAAGAAAACTAATTCTCTACCATATGTTTAGTTCAAAAATTGCAGTTTATACTCCTCAGATTTGATACCTGTGACCTGATGTTTTCCCTTGTAATTACCCAAAGTATCCGCCTGATGCCAAGTCTTACCTGGACAGTCGTCCAACAGACATTCACCAAACTCAAGCTCGGTGTCCCTTGTACGTGCCCTCCTTCCCTCTCCACAGGTGACGTCACAGGGACCCCAGGCTGTCCATTCTGTGTGGAGAAATATATATATATATATATATATATATATATATATATATATATATAACATGCTTCAGAAGTGGATTGATAGTATTCAAACTCCACTCACAAGTGATACCTTCTTGTATGTACAAGACTCGTTGAAACTGACGTGCTTGAGACGTTATCAAATGTTATATCATCTTATAGCAAATAAAAGATTTAAATTATTGGCAATGTTTGATAAGGGGAAACCTAACCTTTATTGCCCACTTGCTTGAAACGAACACCCATAAAACATTAAAAGAAACTGAAACATTGCCAATGAAATACATTTAATATGTCTAACGCTTGTGAATGCGAAGACCATCGTGAACTATAGCAATTTCTGAGTCGGCAAAATCATTTTCGATGCTTGTTCTTTTTTGAGGGATTAGTCCTTGGCCAATGAGTGTCAGACGTAAGTATAATTATAATCTGCTGGATTTCCGTGATTTTTTTAAACCTGAAGTTGAACCATTTATGATGGTTCATTTCCTGCCATTTCGCCCTCGCAGATGGTCAAGCGCTGGGTCTTAGTAGGGTCATAATCTTAATAAACACTCAATTGACAGGGCAGCCCTGCTGTCTTGTTATTTGTGCAAAATCTTTATTTACGGGATGGAAACAGGTCAGTTTAAAATTTTCTTGAAACCCAGCAGATTTGATATCTAAAACTTAATGTTCTCCAATGTAATTACCGAAATTTAACCCTGATTCTAAGTATTACCTGGACACTCATCCAACAGACAGTCACCAAACTCAAGCTCGGTACCTCTTGTGCGTGCCCTTCTTCCACTTCCACAAGTGACGTCACATGGACCCCAGGCCGTCCATTCTGAAGGCAGAGAAGCAAATGTATACATAGATTATGTTATTCAGTTAATTAACCATAACGGTTTCATGTCACATGCCACATATAAATAAGTACTAATTTCCTATTATCTCTAGGACGCACCTTGTTTATATAATAAAAAGAAAGGAACTTATATAATAATTATAAATGATAAAATAATAGAAATAAGGCGAGCAGTTAGAAGTCAAGAGAAAAGAATTGAAACATGAAGTAAAAGACACGACTGTAAATAAAGAATGTAGGGAAAGCAGAAGAGAAAGGACAAAATTTATAGGTTTAAACACGAAGAGTAAGAAGATGAGAGAAAGTAAAGAAATTGAGAGAAAGAATATGGATCAGATTACTGGGAAATCAAAGATAACAAAGAGAGACATGTAAAAGGATACGATCAAAGTGGACAAAGCCGAAGGTAATTAAACCTAAAGGAAATAATCTTTACTCTACCGTTCTCTTCCTTAATAATATTTCTTAAAGGATGTCATACCTGGGCATGGCTGCGACGAACATACACCAAACTGGAGTTCTGAACCTCTGGTCCGGGCTCTTCTTCCTCCGCCACAGCTAGCGGTACACGGTCCCCACTCAGTCCACACTGTTTAAACGAAAGGTGATAGTAAAAATATGTCATACATAGGGCGGGAAATGACAAAGGCATATGATGTAGAGGCATCACTTTCGTAATAAATTTCTACATTTAATGTAAGGAGGAAAGCAAAATAATATATTCCTTAAACTAAATTTGGGTTTTCGCTAATACGTTACTTATGAAAACTTACCACGGTGTTACACGTTCGAACACATTGTCCTTTCCTGACAATGTAAATGGCATAATAAGGAGTACATAAAGTACTCTTAAAAAAGGTCTGTGGGTAGAAGGGAGGTTTCGTGTACTTGACATGATTCAAATTATTTTCATCGTGGTAACAGACTAACTTTCATTTGTAATTCGACATATATCGAAGCGCAGCCTGACTGCAAGATCCGCCAAGTCATCGAAGTCCTCAACATAGTAAACCCACTCATCTCTGGAAGCGATCGCCTTGGCCTCTGTTTTGTTGACCTGCTTGGTGACCCCGACGACGAAGATCTGAACGCCTTCCGCTTTAGCCCTGCGTGCTTCCGGTAAGGTGTTCTGAGGGAGGATGGTGCTCTCTCCGTCCGTCAAAACCACAGCCACGTTGACGAAGTCGGAGCGGTCACCATTCTCTTCTTGAAAGACCTGTGTCCGCATTAGATTCAGTGCTTTCTGTGTATTTGTCCAACCCCCTGAAAACTTTAATAGTGAGGTGAGAGCTTCTTGCACTTTAGTAAATCGCGAAAAGTCAGATAAACTTCTCATTCGTATAACATAATATATCATTCTGTAACGATAATTATACTGTACATTGATTGCACTTTGGAGAATGGGGCTTCATGGTTGTGCAATAAGTATTTTTTTTTTTAATTTTAAATAACCAGGTGACAGAAAACAGATATAAAAATATAATTAAGTGACGATATATGATTTATAGATGCTTTTACAATGTCATAAGTGCTTGTATTACGAAGCAGGTAACATTACAAGATATAAACATACAATTAAAGGAAAGATATATGTTGGCAGATGCTTTTATAATATCATAAGTGTTGTATTACGAAGCAGGTAATATATGTTCATATATGTGATGTTTGACGACTATTAACTCACCACCGTATCGCAGACCACTCAGAAAATAATCCAGATCAACTTTTGAGTCATAGCTGAGCAAGTTGAACCAGACTCTGGCGTCAGTGGCGTACTTCACCAGTCCTACTCTGGTCTCGTTCAGGCCGACAGGCAGCACGTCTATGAGGGTCCTCAGGAATTGTCTGGTGATGTTCCAATTGTCCTCACCTTTATCCAGTATTGAGCCAGAGGAATCGACGACCAATGCAATATCTGTCAGCCTGCACCCTGCGAATCATAGGTGGGCTTATCTCATCTTTTCGTTCAGCTATCCATATTAGCAGCGCACGCCAGTTTTCAGGAGTATGTTAAAGGGGTCAGCTAGTCCAGCACGGTGGCCTGCCTGCAGAGGGCTTTTGACTAACATGCTATGATAAACGGTTTATGACAGTCTTTTCTTAATATTATCCAATTTTCACAAACTTTTGAAGATAAGATTTTCTTTTGTATTGTAAAAAGAGACTAGTATATATATATATATATATATATATATATATATATATATATATATATATATATATATATATATATATCATACTGTTGATACTTAAGACCTTGCAAAATTCAGACCACATACCAAATATCCATCAAATTTCACGATGGAATTAATTAAACTAATCTCATATGAAAGTATGCTTTTGATCCTTGGCTATCCCAAACATATCTATCCTAGCTCTGTAAATTACCGTATCTGCATAATATAATACCTAAGTATAGGGCGCAGACTGCGTAATATTGGGGTCACAATGCGTTTGTTAATAAATTATTCAGGTAATATTTTCTATTTAAATCCCGATCGGGCAAAGGTTTTTTAAAATGGATGGAATAACATATATTTTTCCTTATGGCGCCAGAGGGTCTATCGAAATTTTAGGATAGCATAATTTGCGTGGTTTGTCAAACACTGCAATGTGGAGATTGATTAGTAAACATATGTTTTCTTCATGTTTTGAAATCGCCTTTTGGCTTACCAGCACAGTGTCACTTGAAATAAACTTGACCAAACTTAAGAGATATTTTTATACTTTATGATAACATGTACCAAACGATAACGTTACCAATCAGAATATAGTTAAATCTCACGGCATGATTGGCGATTTACTTGTCGCATCAAGCACGTGTTATTTGAATATCATCAAAATCGTGCGACGCACAGAAAATTATGCGAATTAAACTTTGGTCTGAACATTTTTTTTGTAATTGTGGTACAGTGATAACATTTAGTTAGGACGGATGGACATTGGAAATGCAGTTTTTCGTATAACACATTCATTACGTGTAAACTTAACGACTCACCGTAAACCCTATTCAAACCAATTTAAGTGTACTATATTTACGGCCATCCTTTTGTCAATGGTGCTTGGTTGTATATCGTAAGAACCGGAGCATAAAACAAGTTTGTCGCGTGTGTGAGTGTGAATAGGAAATCAAACTATATATGAGAACCAAACTATTCTTGGTTAGAAAGGGATATACTTACCACCATTCTCTTGTGTAAACACCTGAAAAAAAAGTTGAAAATTTTAAATCGTTTTATATACAAGATAAGAGTCTCGAAATGTTTACTGTAGGCACATGCAAAGTTGGTTGGAACCACGAGTTTTTTCTAACGGTTTGGTAGAAATTAAGATTTTTGTTTAGATATTACTGCTTTATCGGTTTGATATAAGCCCAAGGTCTCTGATACCGAAATACCCTAAAATATTCTCTTGAAAGCCATTTGAATTTGTCCGAAAATTCGTAAAAGCAGTAGAAAATTTCACCCTTTATCACTGGAGAGTTCTTTCAAGATCAATATGGGACACAATTTCTAAAATGTCCTAATTATCCCAAAAGAAGATTGACACCCCTGAAGGAAACATACTTTCAAAAATAAATAAGCGTATCACTCATAAGGATACATACATATATATATTTCATTGTCCAGAAATTACACTGATTATTTTCGCTAGTTACAACAAGATAAGCATCAATATGGATTTAAGTTAGCATTGGTTCTGAATAGAATGAATAATTGAAACAATAATAAAAAATGTGTTACTATAACGAGAGGCATGACATATACATTCTTTCAGGCGGACAACTGAACTGGGAATGACATTTTCTGCAGAGATATACCTATTGCTAACAGAGCGATGTTTGGGACGTATAAAGTTGTTCAAGAAAACGGCCATGGTAGATAGGATAATAGTAAATCATAAAAACGTAAATGAAGAGAAGTTACGTTACGCCCTAATTGACAGTCGTGATTTCTCATAGTGGTAGCCATTTAAATTTGGCTGACAGCTAGGGCCACGGCTGCTTGTGCCAACCTACTGCGCAGAATCAAAGGTCAATATTGTGATTCAAGACTGCTAACTGTGATTATTTAACCAGAGAAATCCCAATAATGACAATGCAAGTTTATTGGTATTCCCTCCTCGGCCGGTGAGTGATAATGGTGTATTCAATGAGACAGTGTATACAGTCTTGGCCTTAATATGCGACGGTGGATAACTGGGCTCAATTAACCTGTGCAGTGAGAGCGGAATACAATACGTAAATCCGTCAGAGACGCATTGAATAAAACCATCCCCAAGTTCCTAAAGACATACCACTTAGAACCAGCAGAAAGCCTTTGATCTTAAATCAAAAGGGCGGGTGTCAATGTCGTTAACTCTTTCCACTTCAGTAGCTTCCGACAGCTCACTACAATTATCCTTCTGTGTCTAGTTTCATCAATGGATTCTTTTTTGGTTATCAGGTTATGTGGTACATGCAGGCATGTTTTGTTTAAACAATCATACAATAGCACGTCTGTTATAAAGAGGTTATTCGCAAGAAGAAATGGCACAATGTATAAACAGAGGAATAACCTTAGATCTGCATTTACATGTTTTTTAGACAATTTATAACGTCATCTTGATATGCTGTAAAATGTTTAATTTTAGATAGGCCCTTTGTTTTTATATACTTACCTTCCTATCTATAATACCTTTTGATATACCTTAGTTACACTGAAATTCGACCACTCTCATGTTCATATTAGTGTATGATATATATAAATTAATCAACAATCATTAATAAAGGAAAAGTATATATCAACTTTATTAAGCGTTGTTTTTGGTGGTCATGACTATATGTAGATAAGTGAGTCTTAAGTTTACTGACACACCTATATATGTGTGTGTGTGTGTGTGTGTGTAATACATGTGTGTGTTGATTTATATCTACATCTGATTTTCTTGTACATTTCACTGTAATGTAACAAGTAATTTAACCGGATTCTCTTTGATACAGAGCACCATTAAGAAATATTTAGAAAATATAGAAAATCAATATTACCAGCTTTATTCTTGTCAGACTGAATCAGAGTTTTATTTAAAGGCTTTGTGGTCTATTCATCACCTATGCTTACTTCATTCTTATATACAGATTGTGCCGACCCCCTAGATCTAAACGTGGTAACTACTTCTTGAGCGAGCCTATCATAGCGCATATTAGTATACAGTCAACATTAACCATTATAGGCCCAAGCCTGAATTCTGAATTATATTATCCCCAGCCCAGACTGTAGATAATAGTGGACAGATGAATGATGTATGTATGATGGATTGATTGATATACTTTGTCTTCAATGAAATGCCAACTGACTGTCCAGTGATCCAGTTTGAGAATGACAAAGAGATAACGCAATCATGCGGCATGCAATACAGAAAGAAATTGTAAAAACCAATATCAAAATAAATACACTTTACATACTAGAATTAAAATACAATAAAGTATAATTAAAATTATACATACGCAAATTCATGAAGACATTTCTTGTCATTAAACCAATTATTTTACCTTGCAAAAAGGTATTGTAGCGGAATGCATGCACAACAATAAGGCAGACATATGTTCATGACTGTTTAGGATATACATACCTGTAAGCTTATAAACATACCTGTAAGCTTATAAACATACCTGTAAGCTAATAAACATACCTGTAAGCTTATAAACATACCTGTAAGCTTACCATACGTTTATAACACAATTCTTATAATCTCCCCTGAATAAAATGAAATGCTTTGTGTTTTTTTGCACTCTACTTATTATTGAATATAATGTTCGGTCACAACGACTCAATGATGTATGTATGTATGTATATGTGTGTCCGCGCATAATGTATGTAAATGATAGAAATTATATATATATACTTACAATATCTTGATCCTGTGACGGTGCTGTCGTCTTGCTGCAAATACAAATAGGCGGTTTAACTTTGATTAATCCCGTATTCCATTATACATTTAGATGTCTTTACATCGTCCTCATTTCGTCATTTTAGTGTGTTATTTAGTGAAGCATTATATTTCACGTGTTTTCTGGTCGTTTCCAAAAGAGTATTGTTTTAATTAATAATTTTTTTTTTACAAATTATAACAATATTACATACATGCGCGTGTTATCTTTATATCAGATATATGGATAATATATGACACGGCATAAACCATCTTGTATCCTATCTTAAATAGCAGGGTCCAGATTGCTTTTTTAAAAGGCTTCACAGCACAGGACTTGCGACCAAAAAATTCTTGGTTTGCGTTTCGGTCGGACCCCCGTCAGCAATTAGACCCCTCAAGAAGGTGATCATCACAAGGCTGAACCCTCTCCGCCCGGTGCTGGTCATGGACAACAGGCAAAAGTACAACGAATGTACTTCAATCACCTTGTCTATTATGACTGCTCTCTCCCCGGATCAGAAAAAAAACTGCATACATGAACACACCCGAAAAAAAATTCCTTTATTTGTTAAGTATAAGGTCATGCCACTGACATCTTCAGTGAATGTTCTCTGTGTTAACAAAACAAATCCCAAAATTTTACTCATTTGTTTTACTGATGAATCGAAATTTCCCTCACGGCCATCCAAAACAGGCAACAATAAAATTCAACACACAATGATATTTTTAACAAGTAATTATTCTCTGTCATTCCGACGGGCCCTTGTCAACATACAATGTGACGTTCCCATTCATTATCATATATACAGTGATTTACAGTGTCAGATCAGATAAACGGACATTGCCTCGTCCCATTTACAATGACAAGCAGACAAGTAAAGAAAAGAGGATGACGTATCGTTTTGCAACGTTTGGATGAATATCCTCACAGCGCAACATCTGACACGTTGTGATTTAGATATGGGTACAAAAATAAGATAATACACAAAATGTACTCAGAAAGCTGAGACACGTTAAGAGCGACATTGTAGCTTGCTAGGTCAATTGATTAAGTATACAATCACGGCCCATTTCCTATACTCGTATATCAGTCTCCAACAAATATATCATTTATGTCTAACTCGACAATATCGTCACAATACTAGTCTGGTTGCTTGAGCAAAATTAAACCTTCCATCTTGCCATGGATATTTTTACAAAGCTGACATTTAAAAATAAATTTACAGGGTTCAAGAAAGAATCAAGTTAGGCCCTGTATACATCCAGTTTCTTCCCAAACATGTGAAAAGTTTTATTTTTACATTATTTGAAAACTGTTTAATGAACTAACCCAAATATAATAAAAATAATAATATAACTTGGGGGGGGGGCGGGTCTAAAGACTTTACCACGCCTCCATTTAAAGGTTCCTCCAGTGTTCTGAAATCGACATCAGTTTAACTCCGGGATAATCTTAACCTAATTTCAGGTTAAGCCTGCACCGTTCATAGAACTTCCTTACTAATTTAATAAAAAATAAATTCTTAAACTAATGATTTGTCATTTCAGTAAACCATGTGAAAGATACGAGATGTGGAAAAAATAAAATTATCTCATAATTTTCATTATATCATTATTTATATTGACAAACAATCGATAAATAGCCAAGAAAGGACACTAATGAGAAGACGGTACATGTATTACTACAAATATCACTATCAATATTTCAACATTACTTATATGTTATAAAACACAAAGTTATCTTTTTATATTTAACTTTAATGAAAATGCTTAATATTTTCCTTAAATAGTTCACATATTCAGAAAAGCGTTGGCTTCGATAGTAGTTAATTTTGCCTAAAAATTTAACACAATAACTTATCCAGGATTACTCAATGAATAAAAGACCAACCTGTTCGGGGGCAATCTGACATTGCTGTTTGGTCCTTTCTGAACGACGATGGTCGTTTTTGGTTCTGTCAGTGCGACTCCTGGTACTGGTGTTGTCATCTCCCTGGCAACGTGTTTTCTAGTTGTAGCTTCGCAGTATATTTGTTGAATCAAGGTGCAATAAATAAATAACGCAGCTATGAACCTAACCATCTTGTGGTAACTTTTGATAAATAACATCAGTGTGAACGTTTATCTTCTGTGTACAACGACAGCAGGCGAACTCACAATCTTTTCCTTGTGCTTCCTTTTCTTAAATTAATGTTTTCACACGTGAGTTTGATCTCTCGTCCGTGACGGGAACGTATTAACTATGCGCATGTGTCATCAGTAGAGCCTTTAATTCTGATCATGCTATTTTTATCTTCTGTGTTCTGGGTATAAGAACAATTTTGACGGTTATTCAGTTATACGTATATAAGGGTCTAACGTCACATGCATATGCAAATGATGTACGCCTACACAGTTATCCACTGGGAGAACGAATAAACGTCACCGGTAGGCGTGTGTTGTATCCTGAAAGGGGGTTAATACGGTTTTTAAGTTGACGCTTGGCGCCTCCGTTTTTCGTAATGTTTCAACATGTTCTAGCTGTAATATCATTACATAGCATACACTTGCTGTATTAAAGCTAATAAATTTTGAAAGAGCATTAATTTCCAAATTACAAAAAAAAAAAAAAAAAATAAAATGTGCAGGCCAGATTATTAAGGCAAACTTTCTCAAGTTCTCTGTAGCTTATTGTTGAGATAAAACCATGAAAAATCGAACGCTGCATGCTGTCACATTTTTCATAGCCATTAGTAAATCTTAACTGATTTTTCTCTTATTGTACATGCAGTAGAAACAAAAAAACCTGTACCTGCGTTATCTAATATTCGAACATCCTTAAAGTTTAAAGTATGAGAATATAATTATCTATAGCAAATAATTAATTTATAAACTGTATTAGTTTTACATGGATTGTAAAATTAGTCATAATAACTAATACGATGCACTGTCCATGGTTCGGTAGTTAGTAAGGGTGGAGGAAACCGGAGGACCAGGGGAAACTATCGGCTTTGGACGGGCCACCACAACCACCACTCATAGCCACGCCCATAATCGAACCTGGGTCGCCAGCGGAGAGGCCCGAGCGTTTTACCACACAGCCATTAAGGCCCCTATTACTGATGTCTGAGCCTGTGTTTGAATATCAAAAGCCGAAGTAAGGGATTTAACTTACTAAGATATTGCTGCCTGGACAACTGATCCGCGGTATACAATGCCCCGAGGCTGTATATAACACTACGAGGTATAATTACTTATAAATGTTTTACAAAGAACCCTGTAGAACATATTTTGGCCTGTTAGGTTGTGAATAACAGTGAAGCACGAAATGTGGATGTCATACCCCTAAAGGTGTGAACGACTAGGTTCTTTTAATTGGTAAACAAATCCGGCTGAAACTCTTCAAAAGATGAAAATGGCATGAGTAAAAAAAACAAAAAAATATACACTTACATTTCTCTGGAGAGGCACTCCATATATATATATATATATATATATATATATATATATATATATATATATATATATATAAATATATATGTATATATATATATATATATATATATATATATACACTGATGATCAGAAGCGTCATATAAGAAACACAATATACTAAGTCCGTTTATCATACTTACACAGTTACTGATCACCTGACCATCGTGCATACATGACATCGGGATGCCAAGCCGCTCAATTCACAGTTCGCTCTTACTCTGCACACAACACTATCGGTTCACTTGTATATACAACAATCAACATTTCTTCGTCGGAGTACACGTTTGTCTTTCAAGGCACATGCAGGTCACACAGCAGGGATTTATAGACTCACAACCTATTCTTTCTGA
Organism: Sipunculus nudus; assembly: GCA_026874595.1. NCBI lineage: Eukaryota > Metazoa > Annelida > Sipuncula > Golfingiida > Sipunculidae > Sipunculus > Sipunculus nudus. Next base: position 1,863,420 of record CM049318.1, on the reverse strand, counting down.
ACTTAGAAATATTAAGATGCACGCGCGCCCCAGAGATAAAACCCCGAGAAATGCAGAAAAACAAACTATGCAGGTGTTCGGCCTTTGAAGTCTCCAATAGTTAAAGTTACTAGGGATCGTCTAGACAAAAACGGCTCCCACGGAATAACATTATAAAGAAATTAACATCAAAAGAGGCACGTGTGCTCTCTAGCCTAAGTTCTCAAGCTAACATCTAAACATGATACTCCACATTAATATAAAAAATATAAAAACAATCATTTAGTTATACTCCCTACTTGAATTTTATAATAATATAATATGTCACAGTCCTTTGGTAACAATTGAAAAGTATGCTCTGCATATTAAGCAATTGACAATTTTTTCAGTTAGCCGTGTGTTAACGAGGTGTTAAACAAAATATGTAGCGGAGCGCAACCGTGTGCATGGCCTTGTAAGACAGTACATCAGTTGTTGTGAACAGAGGAACAGTTTTCCCAGTGTGTCTCTCAGCTGTTTTCCGTCGCCGTCGTCAAGTAGTTTGCAGATCAAGCACAAGGTGTCGCTTTTTATCTCTTGCTCCCTCCATTCTCCACACAGAAGGTTTACTTATGAATATTAGGGAAAATACTCCTGCAATCTTTCATTCACACAGCACACATTTACGCCGAAATCAAGCTGTTGCACCTGTGAAGTGTATATTACAAAAAAATGAGTGAATAGAACAAAAATAGAGAACCGGGTAAATAGTCACCAGGTTTGTAAACATAACCAAGGCGGAAACTGTCAAGCAACATCTATTACGGCGAGGAACCTCCATGTGACGTCATATTTGTGGATAAATATAGAGCAGTACATAGTGACATAGTTAACCATGGTGACAGAGAGTGCAACTCAGATAGCTGCTGATAGCTCGATGTTCGAATTCATGAGGTTGATAACCTCCCTGCCTGGTGTCTTGCTGGCCCAACCCTCCTGACCTCACTACCAGCGCCAAACCAAACCAGTGAATGCATTTAACTGATACAGTCAGTTCCCGCATAAAGAATTCCCGCAGTGACGGCAGCCTCTTCTGTGCCCTAGCGGAATTTTTTGTGACTTTACATGTATATGTGACACGAATACCATTAAATTAATGTTACTCTTGCTGGAACATTATCGCGTTAGTGGGGTATTTCGTAGACGGCATTTTTTCAAACATTTTTTTTCAATTTGGATTCTTGTAGATGTTATCGCTTGGGAGTGAACAATTAAATGTATGGAAAGAATTAGAAGTAGACCTTGAGTAGATGAACAGTTCGAACCAGAAAAATGAGTACTTCACATAACCCTTGGTCCTGTGATCTTGTCTACAAAATAATTCATGCTCACCACGGTGCTGTTTGTAACTGGTATAAATATCTAAAGCTCTCGTGTTTCATTACGTGAATGTAAACCCAAACCATGAAACCCTTGCACCATGACAGACTCAATATTTAGAGACAAATTTGTATATGTTAAGATTATTATATTATGCACATTTATATTCATGACTATATTAATATAGGCATGTAATGAACATCTCACTGGGATATTTCCAGGACCACATTGAAAAAAAAACACATCTGAACATGCTGAATGGGCCATTCTGGTAAAACATACGTGTAAATACAAAATAAGTAAATAATATTTTATTGTATGAATGAGAATTAAACTTGTGAGAACATATGCAAAGGGAAAGTGTTATCTGTTACTGCCCTGTTTTCAATAGGGCTTCCTAACGCACGTCTTAACTTCCACCAAAAGAGATCACGCCCTTCACGTTTCCTGGGCCACTTTAAATAATTTACAGTCTCTAAAAGAGTCCTTAAAGTCAAAGGTATCCGATCTGTTGGAATACGTAAAACCTCTGGATGTAATACAGCTATAATTTTGTGCTTATGTTTCATCCTGTGCGCCTGCGCAAACTCCGCTTCGAACTGACACCAGCCCGAGCGAACGTACCTTGGAGTTACGATTAGAATCGTTGTGCGGCTACTGAATATAGATGAGACAATGTTATCGACGATGGCGGCGCCTGGGATAAAATGGATGAAGTCCACGCACACGCTGTATTTAGGAGATCCATGTGTCACAAGGTTTGGAAATATTTGGTTCAGAATAAAATTTTCATCTGCGCTGCAGTATGATAAAAAGATATCAAATAGAAAGCTACCCTCTTCCACGACTTGTGATGACTTGGTTAGCATGTACGCGACCACATTTTTAGCGTAATTTAATTTCCACCGGTAGCGGTAAGATAGAGAAATATTCAATATGATTATAAGCATAGATATGTATATGTAAAAACCAACCCACAAATTGCCCAAGCTATGACAAAAGTCTACAAGGTGAGACACCGCATGTGAGAGGCGAACTGACTCTCCTGTGTGCAGCGTGCATTCCAAGAATTTAAATTCATCATGCAGCCCAGGCAGGTGGACTTGGAATTGCAATAAAGCATTAAGAAGATTAGCTGTCTCACAATCACATCTAAACTGGTTTCCTCGAAGATCTACAGTTATTTTCTTGCCTCTTCGCTCATTTTGCAGACGTTGCGTGCTTTCAATCAACTGTGTCGGCAGATATGCCAGTTTGTTGTATGACAGATTTAATTCCCGTAAGGAAGTGAGATTGTTAACATGAAAATCCGTGCTAGATATCTCGTTATTACTTAGGTTAAGGTACTCTAATCTAGTCAGTTGGTCAAAGATGTCACGTGGTAGACTCTTTATATGATTATTGGACAAATCTAAGGTGCGGAGGTTGATATTTTTCTTGAAGAACTGTGAAGAAGAGTCAAAAGTCCCTATCGGGGATGAATCGGATAAAAGCAGAACTTCAACACCTGTGAGTTCTTGAAAAAGCTTTGGATCCAAGAACCCGGATTTTATTCCGTTCATATTAAGATATCGTAAATGTGGCATACAAGAAAAAGTGCCGCGTAACTGCTTAAATGGTGTATAAGATACGTCAATGCTGTTTACAACATTTGGTGACAAGCACACTTTGAACAGGTCAAAATCCATGCTGATTCCGTCATAAAACATATGGTCCATTTTGACAGCTCTCAGTTTACTCAACAACTTTATGCTTATTCCACCAAAAGCTTTTGTCATATGATTCAAGACAGTTTTTGCCCAGTTATCTAGAATGCTTCTTGTGTTGCGGTTGCGGCGCGTCGTGATGCCCTTAGTGCTTGACTGGTTGTATGATTGGTCAAACGGCACCGCCTTGAAGGGATCAGGGGTAGAGACAAAGCAATCCGATTGCATCTGACAGCCGACGTCAAAATAGGTCATGTTTGGAATCGAGCTAAAGTGCATAGCCGTCTGCCGATCACCCATTATCATATTGCTTCTAAGTATTAAAAACTCCAGATGCGGCAAGTTTAGAATAAAATCCGGCTTGATGATATTGATATTGTTTCCTCCAAGAGAAAGACGTCGAATTGTTTTACCCCGAAGACATTGAGAGAACGATCCGTCCAAGACCCAGTTTGATACATTGAAGGACGGCCGAAATACCTCATCTAGTATTAAGGTGTCTATATCTGGTGACGCACCGCATAATACCCGGGTGACTTGATCAATGCTAAGTGCGTTTATTGACAAATCTAGGTAAGTGAGCGATGATAAGGGATTTAGCATATGCTGCGGCAGCCACAGTGTTTGTAATGAGTATATTCCTCGTATGACAAGCGTATGCAAATGAGGCAGTCCCCTGAAAACACCCGCGTCAATTCTTCTCACGGGATTGGAGGTCATGTTTAACACACGCAGCTCTCTAAAGCCGAGGAAGGCGTTGGCTTGTATCTTTGTTATGACGTTACCGCTCAAATCTAGGTCGTGGACTCTAGTTGGGTATTCATAAACTATTTGTGTTTTGTTAGAGTGAAAACATTTGAAGGGAATTAAGACCGAGGCATTTAGCCAAGTCATCTTCTCATCAATACGGCAAGATATTATCTGACTCTTCTTGTCGCTCCATGATGCCACCGGAAATGACGTCACTGAATTCATTTGCACTTGTGCATTATGACCACCGGAAGCATTAGATCCCAGGATGGTCGGGAGGAATATATGCTGTGATGATATAAAGTAAAATAAACAGATCCATTGTTTCAAGCTGCCCTTGTCCATCCTGGCAAATCATGTGTAGTTGTCTGGAAAAAGAAGAAAGTGTGAAATAAAACAATGATCATAGTAGGTTCAACCGTTATATTTTTACACTGAGGAATAATAACAGGTAAATTATTATTTATTCTTGCATGATGTAGAGAACATGGGCTTACATACTGCATATATAGCAGTGAAATACAAGAATTACAGATAACACGGATGAAAATGGCTTCTTGTGTTGGCGAAATTTGCTTCTTTGTCTATTATTTCTTATAATTATGTATACAGTATGCTCATCATTCATTTGTAATCTAATATTGATTAAGCAATTTGTATTACTATTTATTTTACATTTCCTCTTTAGTCAGAATAAAGTCTGAAATGTCAAAAAGGTATTTTTGGGGCTCATGCATTCAAGGAAACATGACACAAAAGATCAGGTGAACCTCCGTTCAATTAGTCATAAAATTGGTCTCAATGCCCCCCCCCCCCCACACACACACACACTTAAAAAAACGCTTCAAAGCATATATATATATATATATATATATATATATATATATATACGTACATAAACTGACAAACTTGACAGGCTCACCGACGATGCTTACATACACATGAACCCTTCTATACATTCTCCAACTGAATTGAGCGATTTTCACGCACATTACAATTGGTCAGACACTGGTTTTGTTCCAATTTTGATAATGTTCACTTGTTCGTATGTGTTCAAAATAGGGTTTAGCTCACAATTTGTCTATAGTTCACTTGCATTGCATTCCAAAAAAAAATCATTTTTGTTTTGATTGGTTAACGAAAACCTCCGAAAATCCACTGCAGAGCCGGCACATACCGAAAACAGACACTAGTGACAGATGTGATTTCAGTGCCCATACCTAGCTCAAGCAACCCTGGAAGCTTTATACTATATGTAATACGTGAAGTACAGCCTCATTCTGATCTGCGTTATTCTGAGGTATCCTGCAGGATAAAATTACAACTCCAGACAAATGATGGCCAGACAATAGTGAATCGTATAAAATTAACAAATTAGAAATTTTAAGTCAAAAGGGAAACTTAGTTCACCTTACGATTTTATCTCTTTCTCTCTCTTTCTCTCTCTCTCTCTCTCTCTCTCGCACTCTCTCTTTCTCTCTCTCTCTCTCTCTCTGATATTTTTTTATGTATTCGTACCTCTCTGTCTCTCCCTTTCTATCCCTTTCCCTTTTCTCTCTCTCCCTTTTCTCTCTCCCCCTTTTCTCTTCATTTTTTTCTCACTCCCTCTCCCCTTCTTTCACTCTGTCCCTCCCTTTCTCTCTCTCTATCTCCCTTTTCTCTCTTTTTCTCTTCAATTTTTCTCGCTCCCTCTGCCCTTCTCTCCCTCTCTTTCTGTCTCTCACACACACATTGACTTCTTTTCATGTATCGGTGCCTGTGAGTAAAAAATCATGACATCATTAGAGATTGATTGATTATTACCTGTGGTTGGTTAAGTCCCCCGTCTTTATTCCACGCTCACCTGTACTGCAATGATTAACCGCGTCAACGTCAGACCTTGGGTTCTGTGTGTACCCCTGTGATCGCGTATATACCTGTCCTGTACCCACTGGACCATTCAAGTCATGGCGTTGTTTTTTCCTCACATGCACCATCACGATGTACGCATCTAGTGCCTCGTGACCTGACACCTGAATGGACAGGACTGACTGAAGGCCAAAAGATAACCAAATGCAACTGTAGACAAAAACATCATGAAGTTTTACATGTCAATTATATATTATTCAGACTTCAAAGTATTCTTGTATAATTTTCTGACGTCTCAATAAACTGTAAATATCCATTAGTCCATGCAATTTCCCGATCGGAACCTGAAGAAATGCAAAGTCGCTATACATGCCTGGTCAACAGGTGCGTGTTTGTGTGTGTGAATGAGAGAGAGGCACGCCGTTGGTTATTGTTTTTTAGCGGGGTTTCAAAGGTTCACGGGTGCGTGTCTTGAGAGAGGGGGAGAGAGAGGTCACTAGTTACTGTTTTGACGTATTTAGGGCGTAACGATACGGCATTTTAGTCACGACTGTCACCTTCACCTCAGTGTACACAGACACGGAGGGCACATAACATCGTCCTGTGTGAAGTGACGGGGCGGGGTCGGTGCCGCAAGTACATTGAGAGCAAGGTCGCTGATTGGATAAAACCTCACCTGGGAATTTCCCGCATGCAAGGTTTACGCCGTCACTCTGTATACAACTGATACACATTTACACACCCTTGTCATTGTGCCATCTCCTAAGTAGGTCTGTATGTTATCATAAGAGACTTAAAAAAGACCATAAAAGACCATAAAAGAACCCTATAATACAAACTGACAAAAAGAGGAAATATGTTGGGTGTATTATTGATGAATCATCGTTTTAAAAAAGATCCGGACTTTTTGATTACCTTGAAGTTTACAGTTTCATCCATGTTTGTCGTTTTGTCTGTTCATCTGTCACTGATCTGCCCGCCCTTGGTAGACTCTGGGATTACCAAGACGTAATAGTAGTAACATATATACTGTAAATGACGGTGGTCGCACGCTTGAGCTGTTGAGAATGATGAAAAGTGTGTTCTAACTCCTAAGCGGGGATACATTTTCCTTTTTTTCACCATATATCCAGAGATGATGTAAAATGTAAAAGGCTATGGCAGCGTGATCTGTAGGCAACTACGACTGTGTATCAAGGTAGAAAATATAGTTTGTTATCCTGAATCCAGGCCTGATGCCCTTCATGGGGTTCCTAGCACCAACAAACACATTTTGATTCGGTTCCTAAATATATGGTAAGTATTGCCCTAAATAAATCTATTGTCGTATCTATTGCTTATTAGTTCAAAATTACCTTAAGCCATGTTATTCTTGTGCTCTTGGAAACAAAATATTCACCAGCACAGGTGTGCTGTTGTTTTATCTATTAATATCAAAATAGTTCAGTCAGTCTCCATAACATAGTTAAGGTCTATCTGTCATATTTAGGATGACACTTAACAGTAATACTTTTTTAAAAAGAAAATAGGTGTTGTAATGATAAAAATATTGGAAAGCAAAGCTATGGAACAATAGGCATTACAGTAGAACCCCAATTATTCTAATAATATGAGGCGACAATGATTGTTTTTAAGAATAATCAAGGTAATTAGAGGTGATTTTGTGCCACACAAGACAATATACAAAATATCAAAGTAACTTTAATCTGTACAAATATGCATTATAATCACATTATTCCTGTGCATAGTAACTAATTTTCATTTTCATCTCCATGATTGTCACGAAAGTGCTTTGTTTACATTAGCGTCACTGTGGCGGGGGGAGGGTCGTGTCCTCTTTGACCTTTGGATTGTCGTTCCGGTTCATTGTGCAGGGGAGTTGAGGTGGATTTAATTCTTTTAGAGAGCCGAAATCTTGTAAATTTAGTCTCGCCGGCACTGGGGCTGCAATTAATTAAACTGGGGTTCCGTTCGAGAGGCCAACTCTAAGGTATTCGGGGCAGACGGCCACGAACCTCGGAACTGAGCATACGTATATAAAATGCTCTGTGAAATCTTTGAAATCTGTGAAACCTGTGAAAATCAGAAACGCTGAGGCTGAAGTTTTAAACGATGAAATGTGCAGTATCGCAGCTATCAAAGGGACACACCACTCAACCGGGACAAGCTACCTGGAGGGGCAGCTTGAACCACGTGGCACATAGGCTGGGGCCGGCTTGACACCGTACAACCACGCTGAGAGGTTGAGATCGGGCATTGTTCGATATTGAGGTCCGGTAAGCCCTTAACCTGATTGTTGGCTTTTTGATAACGGAACTATCGATATTGCAGCCTCTTAATGTATGTCATTTGATTTCTGTAGTGTAACCCCGTAATTCCTGAATTACTACTTTAATATCCACAGTACGTGTTTTGTAAAGGTTTTCATTTAAAGGCTACCGTATGTCGGCAGTTTATACCTGTAATTTCATATAGTTGCCTCTTTTTCCCGCAGTAAACACGAGCCCGGGACGACAGGGCCACGACCGTTTACTTACCGGTAACGCCCAGAAACAGGCCGTCTGATACACGAGGCGACGTGAGGCACAGCTATAAGTTATATTAAATAAATGTGTATACCAAACCGCATTCTTGTTATTTGTCATATGCCTTCACTGTAAAAACTAAAAAGGTTAAACACGTCTTCCTGAAAAACACCTAAGTGTAACAGCTAGAAAATGTGTCTAGTGTTTATAAATTAAGACGCGTCTAGTGTTTATGGGATAGACGCCGGTGTTTTTAAGGGTAGACACTGGAATAAACACGGGGGTTTTCAGGATAGACGCGTCTAGTGTTTATAGGGAAGACGCAGGTGTTTTAAGGCTATAGACGCGTCTAATGTTTATATGGGGAAGACGTCGGTGTTTTTACACCTCCATATCGGCATGAATTACTTTTAATGTCGCCCATCCACGTCTTGTGAACATGCTCGTCTATTTGCAAATAGAGAACTTAGAAGAATGCATTGCAGAAGCATATATGTACCTTGCAGAAACGAGAAAAGAAACAGTGGTTGCAGTTTAATCATATTTGTTTATTTCAGTGCGAAACAATGTAATGATGATTAAGTTCAGTATATAACATTAATTGTGTCCATCATGATTTTGAAGTTCAGACATTTTCTCCAGTAGTTCTGATTGAAATTCGCTTCACCTCATAGTGCTAACTGCTGAACTAAACCAACCGGCAGTAAATAAATCCAACGTGAATCTGAATTGCGCACACATATAAAGTACAGCATCAACAATTTATTAGGTCTGGTAAACACTATTCTTTGTGGTCAAAACTTTTGTCATATCAGCCACCATATGGAATTCTATAGGATGGAATTCAAGGATGTCTTCCAGGTCAGACTTTTATATAACCGGACGATGAGGTTATCTTTCGTATAGGACCCCTTCTATCCACATGTCATGCATGAAGGTCCACTTCTGTCTCGGTTGTTCCCTAAAATAAGACAATCAAAGAATTTGTATAATGATCATAGAATCAGCTTTGAAGTATGTATATTAGTTCCCATTATAAATCTGTAGAAATAAATAAATCTGTAATATAGTTCCTGTGAAGTTGTAACAACAGTTCATGGATGATATAGTTACAAACTTTTAGATCATTTGCCCAGCACATTTTAATAATGCTTGGAGAATGAATGAGAACACTACAGTTTTGTTTACTTGAAGAAAAGCAGCAAATCTGAAACCATAATTAAGGGACTTGTTTAAGAACGGAAAACAAAAAACAGACACATGGATGACTAATCAACCATATTGATATATATAGAAAATTATCGTTTTTTATGGTGCTCATACATACCTCAATGTTTATAAACCTCAAAACGGCCTACGTTTTTCTGCATTAGCTCACGTCAGATGAGTAAGACTTCATGTAGCGAATTACGACTTGATATGGCCCTTAGATGCCTGTAAAAAGGAATAATATAGTTATATTATATTTTTTGAATCGTCAGATATGAGATAATTATAAGGGTTAAACAACATTTTAAAATGATCCTGCAGAAAAAAAAACAAGCCTATATAATTTTATATGAGATAAATGAAAAGATGTGAATTATTTTAAGAATATAAAAAATACATGTATATATTAGTCGTTGTTATATATTTAAATAGTTCAATACGTTCAATAACATTACGGTAAACGTAAAGCTATGTATGCTGGTAAGTCCAGTACTGGAGTAAAGATATATCTATATACACATGCATATTTATTCGTTAAATCAAAGTGTATTCATCAAAAAAAGCTGGTTCTCTGAGGAACATGAATTATGTGATCACTTCAGATGTAAAAAAAATATATTTACCACTAGGTTAATTCTTGTTGACTAGAGACATGGCACTGGTAATGCCTTCTGATGACAGACTGTTGTGTCTTATTTATCCTCAGTTTGTCCTCATGATTAAGAGTGGCAGTGATTGAGCTGAAAGATTAATTTACAGGTCATGCATAAGATATACGCATATATACTAAATATATATATATATATATATATATATATATATATATATATATATATATATATGAGAGAGAGAGAGAGAGAGAGAGAGAGAGAGAGAGAGAGAGTAGAAAACATGCTCTGCTCAGGGCAGGTTTGATATTTTGCCTGAAGATGAATACAAATGACAGGGGGTTCTTGGCATGGCGGTGTGTTTTTGTGTATGGCACTACCCCCACCCCTCTCCCCCCCCTTCTTCTTGGGGCGGGTTGCAGATGGAGCTGCCCTCTCTAGGGTATCCACCTTAAACAACAAGATCCAATAGTCGAGTCGAACGTCTCTCCCTCTGTTACAGCTCGAGCACTCTAAAGATCATCTTCACACATTCACACATTCACACACAAACACACACGTATATATATGCAAACAATTACTCAACCATAGCTTCTACCACACCTCAGTTTATAAGTTAACAAAACAAGGTTGAAATCAACATGGCCGCCATTTTTTACATTTACATTGTAACAATGTCTATCATATTGGACTGATAAAGTAACCAATAAAAGTAATTTGATGTAGTTGCATGTTTTCTTATTGTTATAAATTATATGATAAATATAGTAACTATCAAGATAAATAAAGACGTACCTGTTTTCACATGGTGGTCTTCAGGATGACACTAGATAAAAATCGCGTGAACTGAATGTATAGTTGTCTATACATGTGCAGCCAAAGATGTAGGTCATTTCAAGTCAACCGCGCATTATCAGCAGCTGGCCGCACAGCATCACGTGGTCTCATTAAGCACTGGACCTTGGTCAATCATAAAAACACTCGCGTTTTCCCAGGTGTTTATATCGTGTCGCTTATAAACACCCTGGTGTTTATACTGCTTTTGTTATAGGGGCTGACGAATTAATGAATAAAGGGATAGGCATTATAAGACCCCTTAAACCGTCAATCCACCATAAATTATTTAACTGCAAATATGTATTTGTCAAAAATACTGACCCCAGACATAAATGCCTGAAATACGCGTATATATAGTACCTATTATTAAAAAAAAGTTTATTTACAAACATTTGATAATGTTACAATGTAATTAGCATTTGAAGGAAACTTGCGCGCTCAAGCATATGCACACAGACTTCAGTATATCAATTTTTTGTCATTAATTCATTTTTTGTCAGAATGATACCACTTTAAAGGAGCTTATAAACATGTCAGTAAAAACACGTCTAGTGTCTATCAGTAGACACCAGTATTTTCGGCCAAAACACTGACGTTTTATCATAGCACTTAAAAACACATGGGTATTCAAATAAAACACTGGCGTTTTGTACAAAAACACTAGACGTGCCTCCAGTTTTTACAGTGTTCCGGCCTTTAATTTGGTAGAGAAAGAAATATATACTAGTATAATTTACATATAAATATGTTCAGCATGCACCGATTTTTTCAACAATAAAACGCACTTAAACATTACATGCAGTGTCTATAACGAATACATAAAATAACACATTTACATATAGACACAGTGAGGCAAGAAATACCTGTGTACTTTTACCACATTAATATTAGTGGCTTAAAAACATTAAAAAAATGCCGTTTCTTTCACACCATTGACATCTGTCGGCGAGTACTGGCCCGACGCGCTCGTCTCCGTTATATCGACAAAGAAACATCATATAATATTTTCTTATAACTCAAATGAAAAGACCATGGAGTTAGAATAATAAATCTTACTTTTGAACCATGATAAGAGTAAAACGAAAATGAATCCTATCCTTTGAGATGGGGTCCCTATAATTTGTTTCATTAAAAAAACCCTGCGAAGCTCATGACCTTAACAGTAGAAGGCAACTCTACGCAGTGCGCATGAATGGAATCATTTGATCGAATATTTTTAATGAAACGGTTGAACACAATTCGCCCTACCGAAATGATTTCGGAGCCTTTTTATAGCCCTTCATGTATACCCTATCTAACTAGTGATACACCAGTTTGACCAGTGCCTGTGCACGTCTGTACAGAACTCTCAGTATTCTTTAAATGACCATAATTTGCATTATTCTAGGATATATATGTGTAAATCCGAGTGTTAAAATGCCAACGAAAAATTAATGCTTGCCAACGATTGTTTTTTTTCAGTGGAAGAACACAGACTGAACAATTAAATGATTCAGCAAGTCAGGGGCGATTTTTAAGGAAGCCCGCTGCCTCTTTTTCGTCTTCAAAATCTGGCAAATATAGTCATACAGCCGGTTTACTATGATGATACAGCCGGTTTACTATGATGATACAGCCGGTTTACTATGATGATACAGCCGGTTTACTATAATGATACAGCCGGTTTACTATTGGTACCGGAATTCAGCGTCGGATTTTGGGTCACGTACCATTTGCTCATATTATTCTCCATGGAAGGGTTATGTATAAAGTGTATACACATAACACACTTGATGACCTCTGCCAGGGTGTTGGGTGCACCCGACCCCTTTTCTGAGACCCTGTATTCGCTCCTGCCAGTTACTCTGTGTAACCATTGATTTGTTATATATTTTCCTGGACCTCTTCACACTCCATCAGATATGAGCTGCTGCTGGTTTATCTTTATACGTCATTAAAGAATATTTGTATAAACGATGAGGCTGTCAGCTTGCTGTAAGCTCTGTCATTTCCCTTGGTCCGATGCAAATACATTAACGCTCCTCTCCTATTCTTCGGGTATTTACATATATGTACATATTATTTTGCCTGACTCACGCTATAAAATTATCATGACTGCTGGTCCTTTTTTTTTACTAACAAGCTCAACATCATGTTTGGTCGATTTTGTCGGACTCGCCTATAAATATACAGTTATATCATATTGAGTTCTCCTAATGATTTATTCTCATAATCATGTTTTGGTTTATTGTAAAGAAGTTTGATATATTTGGTGTATATCATTTATAGATAGTTCACTTAATTAGACTGACAGTTATTTGTGTTAACATAACATAGGTTCATAAATGATATTTTTTTTTGTTCGGCAATGAAAAAAATATGATGTTGATGATAAAAATAATAATAATTATAAAATAATAACAATAAAGATCATATAATTGAAATAATTGCGTAAGATCAACCAGAAATTATTGCCTTAACTGTCGTACATGAATGGGGTTATTATCGAAGTAATGGAATTTTTGTCTAATTAAAATATACATGTAAAAATATATATTTATATAAATAATATTTGGTTTCGTTTCTATTCAGAAATAAGCAGAAAATACCAAGTGTTTTTTATGTGGGAATACTCAAACTACATTGTTGCATACATTTTTTTTGCATTTATAACAAATAAACAAAGATATATGGAATACCAATAAAAACGTGGTGAATAAATTATAAACGCTAAACAGAACATAAAATGGACCATGCTGGAGACAAACAAAAGTGGGCGGTCGTCGCCTAGGACAACCGAAGTCAACTCATGCTGTTGTCGGTGGTGATATTTACCGATTTTTTCAGCCGGAAGTAGTTTGGTAATTTCAGAACAAATGGCGTCAACAACGTGTATACAAGGAAAATACAAGGAAATGCAATACTACAAGGTAATGGCAGTTTTTTTTTTAATTTAAATTTTTTTTATTATATTTTGTTATCAAACATGTGAATCAACGAAAATTAACGCACCTTGGGTTTGTTACCATGAATTCTGTATTTAAATCAAATTACTGTTTCGGTGAATAATTTAAAGTGTGACATTTCACTGGATTGCGCGAAACAGCAAGTGAATACGTGTTATACAAAAACTATTAATCCGGACGATCTGAAGTTCAGTGCTACAGTCACGTCACCTAGCGGACGATCTGAAGTTCAGTGCTACAGTCACGTCACCTAGCGGACGATCTGAAGTTCAGTGCGACAGTCACGTCACCTAGCGGACGATCTGAAGGTCAGTGCGACAGTCACGTCACCTAGCGGACGATCTGAAGGTCAGTGCGACAGTCACGTCACCTAGCGGACGATCTGAAGGTCAGTGCGACAGTCACGTCACCTAGCGGACGATCTGAAGTTCAGTGCTACAGTCACGTCACCTAGCGGACGATCTGAAGTTCAGTGCTACAGTCACGTCACCTAGCGGACGATCTGAAGTTCAGTGCTACAGTCACGTCACCTAGCGGACGATCTGAAGTTCAGTGCTACAGTCACGTCACCTAGCGGACGATCTGAAGTTCGGTGCTACAGTCACGTCACCTAGCGGACGATCTGAAGGTCGGTGCTACAGTCACGTCACCTAGCGGACGATCTGAAGGTCGGTGCGACAGTCACGTCACCTAGCGGACGATCTGAAGGTCAGTGCGACAGTCACGTCACCTAGCGGACGATCTGAAGGTCAGTGCGACAGTCACGTCACCTAGCGGACGATCTGAAGGTCAGTGCGACAGTCACGTCACCTAGCGGACGATCTGAAGGTCAGTGCGACAGTCACGTCACCTAGCGGACGATCTGAAGTTCAGTGCTACAGTCACGTCACCTAGCGGACGATCTGAAGTTCAGTGCTACAGTCACGTCACCTAGAGGACGATCTGAAGTTCAGTGCTACAGTCACGTCACCTAGCGGACGATCTGAAGGTCAGTGCTACAGTCACGTCACCTAGCGGACGATCTGAAGGTCAGTGCTACAGTCACGTCACCTAGCGGACGATCTGAAGGTCAGTGCGACAGTCACGTCACCTAGCGGACGATCTGAAGGTCAGTGCGACAGTCACGTCACCTAGCGGACGATCTGAAGGTCAGTGCTACAGTCACGTCACCTAGCGGACGATCTGAAGTTCAGTGCTACAGTCACGTCACCTAGCGGACGATCTGAAGTTCAGTGCTACAGTCACGTCACCTAGCGGACGATCTGAAGGTCAGTGCTACAGTCACGTCACCTAGCGGACGGTCTGAAGGTCAGTGCTACAGTCACGTCACCTAGCGGACGATCTGAAGGTCAGTGCTACAGTCACGTCACCTAGCGGACGGTCTGAAGGTCAGTGCTACAGTCACGTCACCTAGCGGACGATCTGAAGGTCAGTGCGACAGTCACGTCACCAAGCGGACGATCTGAAGGTCAGTGCGACAGTCACGTCACCTAGCGGACGATCTGAAGGTCAGTGCGACAGTCACGTCACCTAGCGGACGATCTGAAGGTCAGTGCTACAGTCACGTCACCTAGCGGACGATCTGAAGGTCAGTGCTACAGTCACGTCACCTAGCGGACGATCTGAAGGTCAGTGCTACAGTCACGTCACCTAGCGGACGATCTGAAGGTCAGTGCTACAGTCACGTCACCTAGCGGACGATCTGAAGGTCAGTGCGACAGTCACGTCACCTAGCGGACGATCTGAAGTTCAGTGCTACAGTCACGTCACCTAGCGGACGATCTGAAGTTCAGTGCTACAGTCACGTCACCTAGCGGGCGATCTGAAGTTCAGTGCTACAGTCACGTCACCTAGCGGGCGATCTGAAGTTCAGTGCTACAGTCACGTCACCTAGCGGGCGATCTGAAGTTCAGTGCTACAGTCACGTCACCTAGCGGGCGATCTGAAAGTCAGTGCTACAGTCACGTCACCTAGCGGGCGATTTGAAGGTCAGTGCGACAGTCACGTCACCTTGCGGACGATCTGAAGGTCAGTGCGACAGTCACGTCACCTAGCGGACGATCTGAAGGTCAGTGCTACAGTCACGTCACCTAGCGGACGATCTGAAGGTCAGTGCGACAGTCACGTCACCTAGCGGACGATCTGAAGGTCAGTGCGACAGTCACGTCACCCAGCGGACGATCTGAAGTTCAGTGCGACAGTCACGTCACCCAGCGGACGATCTGAAGTTCAGTGCTACAGTCACGTCACCCAGCGGACGATCTGAAGTTCAGTGCTACAGTCACGTCACCTAGCGGACGATCTGAAGTTCAGTGCTACAGTCACGTCACCTAGCGGACGATCTGAAGTTCAGTGCTACAGTCACGTCACCTAGCGGATGTCGAGGGGGTTTGTATTTAACTTTCCCGAGGAAGTTATCATTTCATATCTGATTAAGTTCGCAGAACACGTGGTGTATGTTTCGAAGTGTATAACTTCAGTATATTAAAGCACCGGACAATAATGATAAAATTACACTTATTTCAAGAACATTGTTTTATTTATCGACAAATACTCTCAAATATTCAGCAGGGTATTGAAAGCGAAGAAATGAAATTTAAAATAATAATTTTAACTCGGAAGCAATTTTCCTCTTTTTAATATCAAATTAAACTTGTTTTACTTGTTTTATTATACCCAATGAAATTGGGAACGAAAGATAGGCGTCTAGACAGGCGCAGTGCCCCCTGCCGGTTAACTCTCACTTTACCCGTTTTAAAACTGACGACGTGTCCCGCAACACTGACCACGGCGCACGGCGTTATTCAGTCATTTGTACGAATAAAATATTGTAAACCTGCTTTTCCTCGAACATGCGCGTTACCCGTCATCAGCGTTAGACTGCTATCCTGCGCTATTACCGCCCGCTGCTCTCAGCTGATCATGGTACCATTCTATATCGTCTGCTGTATTTAGCCTTGGGTGAGTTTTCGTGCTCGGTACGCCTTCCTGTTCCAGCAGTTGTTCATGACCGAGGTGACTTTGTTGACGCATCTGGAGCGCGTTTCTGGTTCTTGGTTAAGAAAAAGTGAATCACGTTTGGGAGTCATTTCGGCCACCATTTTAATGAAATCACAGTGTATTGAAATTTTGTTAAAAATTGTTATGGTTCTAAGTTTCCTTGGTATAAATGAATCTTGAATGAGTCTGTATCATTTTTTTGCTCAGCTGACTGTAAGTCATCTGTGCTATAGCGATCACTCTTTGTCCGTCGTCCGTCCGGCCATCCGGCCGTCTGTCAGTTAAAAGGTACAAATCGTAACCACTGAAACTGGAATCTTCCAACTTTACATCCAGGGACGTCCATGAAAAATCTCCTTGGAAACCAGGAATTAGCTCTCTGTTACCCATATTCTTCAAGAGATGGGGCTCCGAAGTATCCCCAGAATAATGAAAAATTTGATATAAAAGCTCAAATATCTGAACAACTAATGCATTGATCACAATGATTATTTGCATGGAAATTGATCATTGAGTGTTTCATCTGTTTCTGCAGACTGTTGGCACCACCTTTATTTTTCGATTTTTTTTAATGATTTTTTTTTCTCTATTTTGAGACCTTAAAAGATGCCGTCATCTGTTAACAGGGCACAAATCGTAAACGCTGGATCACGGGATAAAATACAAACCAGGGACTCCTAGATAGAGATCTCTCGCTAAAGATAAAATAACTTTGCTTTTTTAAAAATATTGTAATGTATATGACTCAATATCATATTTTCGTGCAAACGAACTTGGCCAGGACACCCGGTGTAGTAATCAGTATCGCTGATAGATGGCGAAAGTTGAATTCAATTCCTACGTGTGATCGGCTTGTTACTGACCGTTTAGAAAAATGAAGATCTTTTTGCTTTGGAAACAAAAACATTACCGTAAATTCAATAAGGTAGTCTTGAGATTGGTGTACATGTTTCTTGTGATGTTTTACAAAAAAAGGGTCAAGTTTTCAATTTAAATATGACATAACCTGAACTACGTACACGTCCAGGTATAAAAAATTACCAACACTATTTTAATGGTAGTAAATTCCGAAATAATAGCGATATGAAAACAAAAGATAGTACAATAAATGTGTACGAGTAATATTTATTTTATTATTTAAGCATCTTTTTTAATACTACCTAATAAAAAAAAGGTAATAATTCGATTTTAAATGGCGTGAGTATATTAAAGAAGTCCTTTCATACATTTTAATGTATTAAATGAATACTTTTTCATATTTCCTTTCCTTCCTACGTTAGATTTATTGATTGTGCTATTCTTTCGTAAAATCATTTAAAGAATGGTGGTTCTAGAAGAGCGGAGAGCCGGGTTAATGGCCTCCAGGTTTGTAGACATAACCAAGGCGGGAACTGTCAAGCAATTTCAATTACGGCGAGGAACCTCCATGTGACATCTTTTTTTGGGATGAATATAGGGCAACACGTGAGGTATAGTGAACCGTGGAGCGCAGAGCGCGCGCTACCTAAATAGCTGCTGATAGCTCTTGTTTTGAATGCATTTCCTACAGAAAGAATATCCGCTGTGACGGTAGCCTCTTCGTTGCCCTAGCGGAACATTTTGCGAATGTATATGAATATGTGGCACGAATGCTGTTAAATCAATGTTGCATTTGGTGGTACATTATTGCGTTAGTGTGGAATTTCGTACACGACCAGCAAAAGATGTTCTAAAACAAATTTAAACTTTTTTCAAACTTTTTGTTTACAATTTGGATACTTTTAGAAGTAATTGCCAGGAAGTGAACAATTAAATATATGCAAAGAATTAGAAGTAGACCTTGAGAAAAGGAACAGGTCGAAGTAGAAAAATGAGTTCTGAACATAACCATTGATCCTATGATTTTGTCTACAAAAAAATTCATGCTCACCACGGTGCTTTTTGTATAACTGGTAGAAATAGCTTAAACTTGCGTTTTTCATTACTTGAATGTAAACCAAAAGCATGAAAGCTTTGCATGTTTAGATCATTATTTTAGACACATTTATATTCATAAATCTAAAATATAAGCATGTAATGAATAGCTCGCTTCGATCCTGGTAAAGCATGCGTTAATACAAAATAGAATAAATAAATATTTTATTGTATGAATGAGAATTAAACTTGTGAGAACACATGCAAAGGGAAAGTGTTATCTGTTACTGCCCTGTTTTCAATAGGGCTTCCTAACGCACGTCTTAACTTCCACCAAAAGAGATCACGCCCTTAACATTTCCTGGGCCACTTTAAATAATTTTCAGTCTCTAAAAGAGTCCTTAAAGTCAAAGGTATACGATCTTTTGGAATACGTAAAACCTTTGGATGTAAAACTGCTATAATTTTGTGCTTATGTTTTATCCTGTGCGCCTGCATGCGCAAACTCCGCTTCGAACTGACACCAGCCCGACCGGACGTACCTCGGGGTTACAATTAGAATCGTTGTGCGGCTACTGAATATAGATGAGACAATGCGATCGACGATGGCGGCGCCGGCGATAAAATGGATGAAGTCCACGCACACGCTATATTTAGGAGATCCATGTGTCACAAGGTTTGGAAATATTTGGTTCAGAATAAAATTTTCATCTGCGCTAAGATATCAAATAGAAAGCTACCCCTCTTCCACGACTTGTGATGACTTGGTCAGCATGTACGCGACCACATTTTTAGCGTAATTCAATTTCCACCGATTGCGGTAAGATAGGGAAATAATTAATATGATATGAAGCGTAGATATGTATATGTAAAAACCAATCCACAAATTGTCCAAGCTGTGACATAAGTCCAAAAAGGTGGGACACCGCATGTGAGAGGCGAACTGACTCTCCTGTGTGCAGCATGCATTCCAAGAATTCATATTCATCATGCAGCCCAGGCAGGTGGACTTGGAATTGCAATAAAGCATTAAGAAGATTAGCTGTCTCACAGTCGCATCTAAACTGGTTTCCTCGAAGATCTACAGTTATTTTCTTGCCTCTTCGCTCATTTTGCAGACGTTGCGTGCTTTCAATCAACTGTGTCGGCAGATATGCCAGTTTGTTGTATGACAGATCTAATAACCGTAAGGAAGTTAGCTTGTTAACATGAAAATCCGTGCTAGATATCTCGTTATTACTTAGGTTAAGGTACTCTAATCTAGTCAGTTGGCCAAAGATGTCACGTGGTAGACTCTTTATATGATTATTGGACAAATCTAAGGTGCGGAGGTTGATATTTTTCTTGAAGAACTGTGAAGAAGAGTCAAAAGTCCCTATCGGGGATGAATCGGATAAAAGCAGAACTTCAACACCTGTGAGTTCTTGAAAAAGCTTTGGATCCAAGAACCCGGATTTTATCCCGTTCATATTAAGATATCGTAAATTTGGCATACAAGAAAAAGTGCCGCGTAACTGCTTAAATGGTGTATAAGATACGTCAATGCTGTTTACAACATTTGGTGACAAGCACACTTTGAACAGGTCAAAATCCATGCTGATCCCGTCATAAAACATGTGGTCCATTTTGGCAGCTCTCAGTTTACTCAACAACTTTATGCTTATTCCACCAAAAGCTTTTGTCATATGATTCAAGACAATTTTTGCCCAGTTATCTAGAATGCTTCTTGTGTTGCGGTTGCGGCGCGTCGTGATGACGTCAATGCTTGACTGGTTGTATGATTGGTCAAACGACGCCTCCTTGAAGGGATCAGGGGTAGAGACAAAGCAATCCGATTGCATCTGACAGCCGACGTCAAAATAGGTCATGTTTGGAATCGAGCTGAAGTGCATAGCCGTCTGCCGATCACCTATTATCATATTGCCTCTTAGTATTAAAAACTCCAGATGCGGCAAGTTTTGAATAAAATCCGGCTTGATGATATTGATATTGTTTCCTCCCAGAGAAAGACGTCGAATTGTTTTACCTCGAAGACATTGAGAGAAAGATCCGTCCAAGACCCAGTTGGAAACATTGAAGGACGGCCTAAATACCTTATCTAGTATTAAGGTGTCTATACCTGGTGACGCACCGCATAATACCCGGGTGACTTGATCAATGCTAAGTGCGTTTATTGACAAATCTAGGTAAGTGAGCGATGATAAGGGATTAAGCATATGCTGCGGCAGCCACAGTGTTTGTAATGAGTAAATTCCCCGTATAACAAGCGTATGCAAATGAGGCAATCCCCCGAAAACACCCGCTTCAATTCTTCTCACGAGATTGGAGGTCATGTTTATCTCACGCAGCTCTCTAAAGCCGAGGAAGGCGTTGGCCTGAATCTTTGTTATGAGGTTACCGCTCAAATCTAGGTCGTGGACTCTAGTTGGGTATTCATAAAATATTTGCGTTTTGTTAGAGTGAAAACATTTGAAGGGCATTAAGACCGAGGCATTAAGCCAAGTCATCTTCTCATCAATACGACAAGAAATTATCGGACTCTTCTTGTCGCTCCATGATGCCACCGGAAATAACGTCACTGAATACATTTTCAATTGTGCATTATGATCACCGGAAACATAAGATCCGAAGATAGTCGGAAGAAATATATGTTGTTATGATATCAAGTAAAATAAACAGATCCATTGTTTCAAGCTGCCCTTGTCCATTCTTGCAAATTATGTGTAGTTGTCTGGAATAACAAGAATGGTATGATATAAAATAATGAACATAGTCGATTTTATTGCGTTTATCGATATGATTTATAAGAGCTGGTATGACGGCAAGTTACAACTTCATGTAACAGGGATAAAAAGGAGACGGGGTTGGTGTGGACACACTATAGATCATTTTTTTTAAAAAGCACGTATTTGTCATTTTTAACCCATCTTTTCATAACATGCTGCACCTGCTTACCGCTTTTATCAGTGTCAAAACCGCAACAGTCTCTGACAACATGCTTCCTTAATAGTTCTCATTCATCGGTGCACAGCATGATGTACTACATTTATCTTAAATTCTATCTGCTAATAAAATGTGATAAACAGGTATTTACACATATATATATATATATGTGTGTGTGTGTGTGTGTGTGTGTGTGTGTGCATTCATGAACTGACAGAAATTTCACGCTAGTCTAATTTTTTTTTTGTATGGACAACCTCAGTGCTCACGGACATGCGGAAATTACTCACATGGCTTATTTATGGTATATACTCACATACACATGGATCCTTGAGAAGACATGACTTGAATACAGTCACCAGTTGAGCGATTTTAACGTACATTATAATAGGTTCCATGAACTTTGTTCCAAATTCTTGCATGAAATATGGTTTAGCTTAAAACTTTGTCTAGTTCACTTGCAGTGCATTCCAAGATGGATCCAATATTAATTACCTCCGCGAAGCAGATTTTTTTTGGCGGCGTCGATTTGTTTGTCTGTCTTTTTTTCTAAGCAACATCACTAAAAAAGTTAACAACGGATTTTGATGAAATTCTCAGGATAACACGCCAATGATACAAGAAAAAAATTGATAATCTTGTGGGGGTGTTCTGGAAATTTTAAGGAAATTGATTTTTCGAGGGAAAATGCTGCATTTATGACAATACCATGTGGGGGTGATGAGCTGCATGCCTTGGCGGAGGTCTGCGCTGTCTGACCTCCTTACTGCTGCCCTGTGCTTATTTTTAAAAAGAAAATTAGGTAAGAGTAAAGCGACTTTGAGGCAGGTCATATATACAGCACTTTTACTAAGAAAACCTCCGCCAATCTATTGCTGGGCCGGCACACAGGCATAAATACTGATGTAATTAGGGATACGCGTAGTTAGCTGATGCAACCCAGGAAGCTATTATATACAATGTGTTTTACATATATATATATATATATATATATATATATATATATATATATATATATATATATATAATGTACACGGTTATTTTTATCCGGGTTATTTTGAGGCATCTTGGATTGAATTTAAAACTCTGGACAGATGAGGATCAGACAATGGTGAATCATATTCCATGAACAAATTTAGAATTTTCAGCTTTATAGGCGAAACAACTTAAGCTTCGGAATGCTCTCTCTCTTTCTCTCTCTCTCTCTGACCTTTTTTCATGGATCGGTGTCTGTGAGTAGAAATCATGATATCATTAGAGAAATAATGGTTTATTACCTGCGGTTGTTTTCGTCCCGGCCTGTATTCTCGCTCAGGGATACTGCAATAATTAACCGCGTATACCCTTGGGTTCCCTGTGTACTCTCTGTAAACCTGCCGTGTACCCACTGGACCGCTGCGGGCCATGACGTATGCGTTTTCCATACACTGTCACGATGTTCATAACTAATGCCACATGACTAGACTTCAGCATGGGCAAATCCTAACCAAACGCAACTGACAAATAGACCATGACGTTTAATATGCAAATATGGCTATTATTAAGATTTCCTGGTATCCCTGCACAATTTTCTGACGTCGCAATATATATATATATATATATATATATATATATATATATATATATATATATATATATATATATATATATATATATATTAATTAGTCCATGCAAATTCCCGATTGAAACTTGAAAAAAATGTAAAGTCGATTGTTCTTATGTTAGGAATACCAGTATACATGCCGGGTGCATGTGTGCATCTGTACATGCTTGTATGATGTTTGCGAGTGTTTTTGGGTGTGTGTGTGTGTGTGTGTGTGAGAGAGAGAGAGGGAGGGAGAGAGAGAGGGACGGTGTTAGCTGTTGGCGGCACCAAGGAATTCCCCGCACACCAGGTTAACTCGTCATTCTGCATACAACTGATGCAATCTCACAAGTGGATGTTTATGTCAACATAAGAGAAATGCATAGAAGAACCTATAATAGAAACTGACAGCAAGTGGATAGGTTTTGGGTGTCTTATTGCTGAATCCTTATTTTAAAAGAGATCCGGACTTTTTTATTACCTTGAAGGTTACAGTTTCACCCATGCCTGGCGTTCTGTCTGTTCTTCCGTCACAAGTGTGTCCGCCTTTGGTAGACGCTGGGATTACCAAGAGGTAAAAGCAGTAACTAGTATATTATAACTGACGGTGGTCGCACGCCGAGCGACTGTGGCCACGCGTCTGATAAGCACGTTTCTCGTGTTAAACTGTCGAGAATGATGCAAAGTATGTGCTAAGGGGGGAGACATTTTCGCGACTGTTTATCATGGTAGAAAGCAGTTTATTTTCCTGAAACAGCTTCTGAGGCCTTTCATTGGGTTACAAGAGCATCATCACAATATTCTTACTGAAATATGTGGTAGGTATATTCCTGTGTCATTTGAAACAAAAGTTTACCCTTGCAGGGGTGTGTTGATGTATTATCTATTAATATAACAATAGTTAAGTCAGTCGCCCTTATACATAAGCGCCATCTGTCGTATTTGGGATGAAACTAAACTGGTCTTCAATTGCTAAAACAATCAACGAACTAGCTTCACTCATTCAAACAGACTACTTAGCTTTTAGAAAAACAATAGTACCTTTTTCAGAAAAAAACGGGTTGTTATGATAAAAGTAATAGAAAGCAACATAATGGAACAATAGCATTACAGTAGAACCCAAATTATCCGAAAAAAAAATGGGCGACAATGAATTTGTTTGAAAAATCGAGAATACGGATATAAGAGGCTAACTACATTGTATTTAAAAGGGATACTTATGAGGCCTCTCCAGTAATAAAGGTAAATATCTGTTGGTATTATTAGTGTCTTATCTCACCGACCAAATGCTCCCACTATATAGTGGGATTTCGCTGCAGCATGCTAATCATTTATGGTTTTCATTATTTTTAAATAAACATGTTCGTTCCGATTTCGGATTATTGAATTGTACGGATAAATTAAGCAGGTATATATAAATCGAGGTTCTGCTCTATTTTGATTGCTGAACTCTCCTGTCAAGTTTTTAAACCACAGAGCGAGTATTGCTGAATTCGCACTGTTTAACAGTTGCCGAGAGAAATGCCTGGTTATTATCTAATATTCACTGTTACATATTGGTAATAACTTCCGGGCTGGTTGCGCCCATTAAAGCGTTTCATACCGTAGCTGCATTTGTCTCCACGAGGGTTTTAAGGAAAATTTATCGCAAAAATTAAATACTCGAGAATATTGAATAAGATGCTTTATTCACAAGGATAGAGTAGTTTATATTTTAGCCCTTTTCAATATTGTTGCTCTCTCTCTGTCTCCCTATCTCTCTCTTTCTCCCTCTCTCTCTCATATATATAAAAGATGTAAGTATATATATATATATATATATATATATATATAAATATATATATATATATATGTCATGTATGATATTATCGTTGCATTCACACTACCTAAGGTCAAAATAAAATTGGAATTAATAATTAAACCATTTATGTTAAAGATTCATATTATATAAATAATATCAGATATACATATTATCTACTAATGATGGACAGGAATTTCAACTCTTTCGATGTTCTCTTGGCTCTATAAACGATGACGCCGCTTATACGCGAATATTAACTAATCTATATTATATTGAATAAAACTGGTGAAGGGCACTGAATGGCAAAATAGTGAAAATGAAAAAAAGCTATGTTCAACCTGTTATAATATGGGAGTTTAAAGCCTGATATTCGCTCATTTTATCTGTAGAACGTATGTGATTCCTGGATTATTCTGTGTGCAGATTTATCAACTGTAGTTTATACCCGCTTAGAAAGATTCTTATAGTTGTATCAGCTTGTTTATCTACAAGTTGGTAGAAAACCCGGTACATGCTCCCAACATGCTGTAAACACGTGGATATAATCAAAACGAACAGACTCTGTACCGTGGAATTTGCGTGCTGCAATTATTTGTTACATTTTGTGCAAATATTTCAGTGCCAGTGGTTATGATAACTGGTAATAGGTCTACTTGATCGGACAGTCATTAACGACGACTATTATTTTTATAGTGAAATTTTAAATGGATCTTTGGTCCATGGGTCTGAGAAATGAAATGTGTACGGCTGGTCTCATTGTGAGGATGACCAGTAATGACATGTTATGATGCACCCTTCCGACAGAGGTCGTTTCTACTCAGTACGAACATCTTCCAGTTGGGCAGTGTCTTACGGTCGGGACAACTTGTCTCTTTCAAGAAAACATCTCCTGTTTACATTTCACATGCGTATGTATGTACAAAATATAATATTTATTATCTGAAGTCTTTACACACAAACACACATGTTTATATGATTTGCCTTGAAACATTTTTTGTCAGACAAATTTTACTTGACTACATTAAGCTCTTCAACACATTTATACCGATGTCGCTGGTGTATTTGGATGGCGCGATGCATTGTGGGTGGCAAATTTTGACGCCCACAAACTCTAACCAGCAGATTGTACATTTGGGAGTTCGATTCTGCGCAGTGTGGTAAGTATGATGATTTTCTTAAAGATTTTTTCAACCACTGATTTTGTGACACACACACAAGAACATATACAAAATATCAAAGTACCTTTAAACTGTACAAATATGCAGTATAATCACATTTTCATGTGCATAGTACTTAATATTCATTTTCATCTCCATGATATATATTTACATATAAATATTTATGATGAATTCAGCCCCGAGTCGTTCATCTATAAGATGCATTGAACATTACATGCCTTGCGTCAAGAATACAGAAAATAACACATTTACATATAAATACGGTGAGGCAAGGAATATCTGTATACTGTTACCATATTAATATAATTGGCCTTTATCTTGTACACAGCTAATATTAAAGATTTTATTGACTCGAAAGGAATTACCAGCTATAGACCTCCCGTATCTACAGACAACACATTTTGAAATATCCCGTTTCCTTTACACTAGTGACATCTGTCGGCGAGTACTGACCCAACGCATTCGTCTCCGTAATATCGACATAGAAATATCATGTAATTTTCTTATAACTCAAATGATAAGACCATGGAGTTAGAAATAGATGAATGGAAACATTTAATCGAATACATATAAGGAAATGGTAAAATAGAATTTGCTCTCCCGAAATGATTTCCTTTTTAGCCCTCTGTGTATATCCTATCATACTAGAGATACCCAAGTTCGATTGTTGTCTGTAACAAGTGAACCATGGGTCATGACGCTCAGCTGCCAAGCATGACCTGCGACATCATGGGCTGCGATTCACAACTTCCAGTCAAATTCTTGAAGAACCTATATGCCAATTTTGTTGAAATCTTCTACGTTGACATAAATATATATCAAATATGAATGGTTCAAACACAGTGAATTGACGGTCTGTGGCAAAATGTATGGTTGTTGAGCTATCAGGAACTAATCCCACAGCTTGCTTAATACCTGTCAGTCCCAAAAGGAATACCACACAGGCCAAATAGAAGATCAAAATATATAGCAAAATATCAAGGAAATCCATGCAAAAATTATTGTAAAACGGGTGCTTTTGTATCAAGTTTTATTCAATACAAGCCAACTGTACTGTGCTTTCATAAATGATGGTCATATTTATTAAGAAATCTTTGACCCAATGCAAGATTACATTAATAAACGTCCCACTGCATTCACTTTAATAATTATTGAGATAATATGTTCAAAAAGAATATAAAGATTGCTTCCTGGTGGCCATATTGGATTTCTGACAGGTCTTAAGAACAAACATTCTCCAAAAGGGACCAAACATTAAAGAAAATAATCACAGAAACCGCACTGGCAAAAGAATGTCTAAACTGGCTACCTGGCATTTGATATCACACATCCTCCAATAAGAAACCAAATTTTTGGCAAATTCTCCAAAGAATGTTACAGATATGAATGCCCCAAAACAATTCAAAACGCATGATCAGGTTCCAGAGTTCTCATATAATTTTTATGGACATAAATGTAACAAGTGACCCATGGGTCATGACGCTCAGCTGCCAAGCATGCCCTGTGACATCATGGACTGAGATTCACAACTTCCAGTCAAATTTTGAAGAACCAATTTGCCAATTTGTTGAAAATTTTCTATGACAACAGAAATATATATCACCTATGTCTGGTTAAAACACAGTGAATTGATGGTCTGAGGAAAATGCATGATTGTTAAGCTATTAGGAACTATTCCAACAGCTTGCTTGAAACCTGTCAGTCTCAAAAGGAACACCACAAAGGGCAAATATAAGATCAAAATATATAGCAAAAATCAAGGAAATACATGCAAGAATTATTGAGAAACAGGTGCTTCTGTATGAATTTTTATTCAATACAAGCCAACTGTACTGCACTTTTATAAATGAGGGTAATATTTATTCAGAAATATTTGACCCAATCCTTTACAAGATTACATAAATATACATCCAACTGCATTCACTTAAACTGTTCTTGAGATAAAATGATCAAAAGGAATTAAAAGATGGTTGCCTGGTGTCCATATTGGACTTTTGACAAGTCTGAAATCAGACAACAAACATTCTCTAAATCGGACCAAACATTACAGAAAAATTACTGAAACTGCACTGAAGAAAGAATTTCTAAGGTGGCTAACTGGCAGACATAATGGATTTCTGACAAGTATGACATTTGATATCCCACATTCTCCAATAAGAGACCAAACTTGGGGCAAATTATCCAGTAATGGATGCCCAAAATAATTCAAAAGGCATGTCCAGGCCCTCATATCAGATTTATAGATATGCAATTGTAAAAAGTGTAAGTCCAATATTTTTTATTATCACTCTTTTCAATGGGGTCAGCAGGGTAGGTAAACTGCCAAACCTGAAAGAAAAGAAATGCAGAAAGCATGACTAAGAGTCTTGAAATAAAACAAAAAGCCATCCTATTCAAGGTACACATCCACATATTATGAGAACAAACACTTGCTTTTATATGTGGTGATATATATTAAAATATTCAGTTATCTAGGAAACTAAGTTTATTGCTAGGATTCCATAAAATAAACTGCAAAATGTTCCCATCATCTTATAAATCAGTAGCTAAACCTTAATACTATACTCTCATAGTCTTAATGCCTGGCTGAAGCATTCTGACAACAGTGTTTTTGTTATGAAGTAACGAGGTACTTATCACTGAGCCTTATCACTTAATAGGCTGATACAAAAGGGAGTCATATGTCACCAGTGTCACTCACAATTACAGCCACACAGGGAGATGTACCAGCTGGAGTGGGATGGTTATATATACAAGAAAAATAGAGATGGTCTATAAAATAAGTAATTGTGAACATCCCTGACCTATGACCTTGGCCTTTTGCCCATATATCAACTGGATTCTTTCTAAATGATGGGTAACTACTAACCACTTAAATCTGGTGTAATTACTTTGCAACCAATGGGTGAATAACTTTAACCTGCAACCTTTAACCTGCTGACCAGCTGACCCCAAAATCAATAAGTTATTTATTCAAGCAAAAAGACCCATAAATATGAAGTTTGAGTCAAACTGAGTGATGCATAGATGTGGCATATGTGAAAGACTGAAGGTTTGGGTTGAACAGTTACATTTGAAATATGCTCACAAGCATTTAGAACAATTAAATATTGTGACCTTGACCTTTGACTTTTTGACCTCAACATCAATAGGCTTCTTCCCTTATTGGTAGGTAAGCCATATATGACAGATTGAAGGTACAGATTGAAAAGTTTGCCTGAAAAAGACTCCACGCAAGAAGTGGGTGCTGTGAACTTGACCTTTGACCTCAAAATCAACAGGTCTTTTCCCCTGTTGGCAGAGAAGCGATATCAGTGCTGGAAGGTTTGGAATGAAAAGTCTAGCTTGAAATGTGTCCATAACCTTTTCAAAGTAGTGGATCCTGTGACCCTGACCTTTGACCTTGTGACCTCAAAATCTATAGGATTCTTCTCCAACTTAGTAGGTGAGCTATATGTGAAAGATCAAAGAATTGGGATGAAAGGGTTGGCTTAAAATGCATCCACAGGCTTTTCAAAGAAGAGGCCCCTGTGACCTTGACCTTTGACCTTTTGACCTAAAAAAAATTATGGTTCTTCCCCTGTTGGTAGGTGAGCTGTATGTGAAAGATGGAAGGTTTGGGATGAAAATTTTGTCTCAAAGATTTATTTCTGGGGGGTGCAAACACACCCCATAACTTCGAGAATATAGGTCGCAGTGACCTAATTTCAGGTTTGCAAGGAGATCTTTTTATAACCTCTAAGACTGCATAGGGTTCATGGCCCTAGCCCCTACGGTTACGATTTGTGCCCTGCTAACGGACGGACGGCCGGCCGGACGGCCGGCCGGACGGCCGGACGGACAGACGGAAGGACGCCGGACAAAGACCCATCGCTATAGCCCAGCATGACTGAAAGTCAGCTGAGCTAAAAATTGTAATTTCATTATTTTTAATTAGCACCTTGCTTTTCAATGGGGTTAGCAGGGTAGGTAAAATGCAAAACCTGAAATAAAAGAAATGCAGAAAGAATCACTAAGAGTCTTGTAATCAAATAAAGCCATCCTAAATCCAGGTAAAGACCTACATATCAGAACAAACACTTGTTGGTACATCTGATGATTTGTATTTTAATAATATTCAGATATCAAAAAAACTAAGTTTTTTGCAATGATTCAATGAAATAAACGGCAAAATGTTCCCATTATCTTGTAAATCAGTGGCTAAACCTTAACACTTTACTCTCATAGTCTTAATGCCTGGCCAAAGCAATCTGGCAACAGTGTTAATTATTGTGATTCACTAATGATATGTCCTTATCAGTCCGTGGGTTGATACAAAAGGGAGCCATATATCACAAGTGTCACTGACAATTATGGGCACACAGTGAGATGTACCAGTTGGAGTGCAATGGCTATATATAAGAAGAAAAATAGAGATGGTCTACAAAGTAAGTTTTTATTGTAATCACCCCTGACCTATGACCTTTGCCTTTTGCCCACATATCAGTTGGATTCTTTTTAAAGTGATGGGTAACTACTAACCACTTAAAACTGGAGTAATCACTTGGCAACCAATGTGTGAATAACTTTGACCTGTAACCTTTCACCTCCTGATCAGGTGACCCCAAATCAACTAGACATTTCTGGCATCGGAGATGCCGTAGTATCCCCAGACATATAAAGCATTCCCCCATCTTAAATAGGCACCCTTCTTCTAAAGTATAAATTGACACATGGCAGGGCCAAGGTGGCAAATGTAGGAACTTGTCGGGCAGCTTGGTTGAGATCGTTGTGTCAAAATTGAAGGGAACAGATACAGTACTTAAACATTTTTGGGTTGACCTAAATTCTGTTTCCAAAGATTTGAAAACAGATGACTCCTGTCACATTAACCTTTGACCGGAGATGAAAAGTTTCAGCTGAAAATGCATCAACAATCTTTTTATAAATATGTCCTGCGACCTTGACATTTGACCTCTTCACCCCAAAATCAACTGGGACCTTACTCTTTCAATTTGACATATATAAGTCAAGTTTGAAA
Organism: Sipunculus nudus; assembly: GCA_026874595.1. NCBI lineage: Eukaryota > Metazoa > Annelida > Sipuncula > Golfingiida > Sipunculidae > Sipunculus > Sipunculus nudus. The sequence goes on along the minus strand of CM049318.1, from coordinate 1,832,234 downwards.
TCCATACATCCATGAAAGCAGGAATTATAATCCGGAAACTAATTTTTTTGACAATTATTGAGGTATTAAAAGGCATAAAAACAAGAAAAGGATAATAGGTGGCGCCACCAATTTTCCGGGACATCACAAGGCTATCGAAGGCATCGGTCACCTTGAATTTTGGACCAATCCATGCAAGCTTTTTTGAGATATTTAAGAATTAGTGTTATTTTCAGCAAAAATGGTCCTATTCAAGGTCAAGGTCACTCTCCTAGCAAAAAGGTCATGACCCCAATTTAAATAGGCTTCGTCCTCTTACTTATTTCTATACATATGTAAATTTTGATAAAGATCAAATCCCGCTCACAAGATTTTTCTGCGGCGGCGGCGGCGGCGGGACCGTCATGAAACCATAGTATCCCGAATTTGTATGGGGTTACAATAAGTTATTTCTTCAAGCAAAAAGACCCATAAATATGTTTGAATCAAATTGAGTGATGAAAAGATTAGGCATATGTGAAAGTCTAAAGGTTTGGGTTAAACAGTTTAGCTTGAAATATGTTCAAAAACATTTGGAACAATTTAGTATTGTGACCTTGACCTCTGATATTTTGAACTCAACATCAATAGGGTTCTTCCCCTATTAGTATGTTAGCCAGATATGACATATGGAAGTTAAAGGTTTAAAACGTTACCTTAAAATAACTCCACGCAAGAAGTGGGTGCTGTGAACTTGACCGTTGACCTCAAAATCAACAGGTCTATTTCCCTGTTGGCAGAGAAGCGATATGTCAGTGCTGGAAGGTTTTGAATGAAAATTCTTGCTTGAAATGTTGTGTCCACAACCTTTTTAAAAAAGTGGATCCTGTGACCTAGACCTTTGACCTTGTGACCTCAAAATCTATAGGATTCTTCTCCCACTTGGTAGGTGAGCCATATGTGAAAGATCAAAGGATTGGGAAGAAAGGCTTGGCTTGAAATGAATCCACAAGCTTTTCAAGAAGTTGGTCCTGTGACTTTGACCTTGTGACCTCAAAGTTATTATTGTCCTTCCCCTTTTGGTAGATCAGTTGTATGTCTAAGATGGAAGGTTTAGGATGAAAATTTGGCAATCAGAATTTATTCTGGGGGTGCAAACACACCCCGTAGCTCGGAGAATAAAGGTCGCATTGACCTAATTTCAGGTTTGCAAGGAGATCATTTTAGAATCTCTAAGACTGCATTGGGTTCATGATCCTAGCCTTTAAGGTTACGATTTGTGCCCTGCTAATGGACGGACGGCCAGGCGGCCGGACGGACAGACGGAAGTACGTCGGACAAAGACGCATCGCTATGGCACAGCATGACTGAAAGTCAGCTAGCTGAGCTAAAAATTGAACACTCAGCAGTTCTCCGCGTCTGCATAGAATTCGCAGGAGCTTTTAAATAATCATAATTTGCATTATTCTTTGATATACATGTGTAAATCCGAGTGTTAAAATACCAACGAAAAATTTCTTGCACACGATATTTTCAGTGGAAGAACGCAGACTGAGCAACTAAATGATTGAACGAGTCGGGGGCGATTTTGAAGGTGGCGCGCTGCCTCTTTTTCTTCTTGAAAATCTGATACAGCCGGTTTACAATAATGATACAGCCGTTATACTATTGTCGAAAAACAGCGTCGGAATTTGCGTCACGTACGGTTTACTTCTATCCTTCTTCATGGAAGGGTTATGTATAAATTGTATACACATAAAACACTGGTTGACCTGTGCCAGGCTGTGAAGTTCACCCCACCCCTTTTCTGAGATCCTGTATTCGCCTCTGACAGTTACTCTGTGTAACCATTGATTTGTTATATATTTTCCTGGACCTCTTCATACTCCATCAGATAAGACTTTAGTCAGAGCTGCTGCTGGTTTATCTTTATACGTCATTAAAGAATATTTGTATAAACGCTGAGGCTGTCAGCTTGCTGTAAGCTCTGTCACTTCCCTTGCAAATACATTAATGCTCCTCCTCTCAACGATATGAATCTCCTATACTTTGGGTATTTACATATATGTACATATTATATGTCCTGACTCACGCTATAAAATTATCATGACCGCTGGTCCTTTTTTGACTAACAAGCTCAACATCTTGTTTGGTAGATTTTGTCGGACTCACCTACAAAATCAAAGTTATGTCACATTGATAAGAGTCATCCTTATGATTTATTCTCATAATCATGTTTTTTTTATTGTAAACGAGCTTAATATATTTGGTGTATATCATTTAAAGATAGTTCACTTAATTAGACTGACAGTTAATTGTGTTAACTTAACATAGGTTCATTAATGATAGTTCTCCTGTTCGCGGCAATGAAAACATTTGATGATGTTAATAATAATAATAATGAAAATAATAATAATAATGAATATAATAACGACAATAATAATAATAATAATAATAATAATAAAGATAATAATAATAATAATAAAAAAAAATAAATTTTGGCATAACATCAACCAGAAATTATTACCTAAACTGTCGTATATGAATGAGATTATTATCGAAGTATTATTTACTATTTAAATATATATATATATATATATATATGTATTTATATATATGTCAAATTGAAAAATAAATATTTGGTTTCTATGTTTCGTTTAGGAAAAAAAAGAGGAAAATACAAAGTGTTCTATGTGGGTATACTCAAACAATATTGTTGCATACTACTTTTTTGCAATAATAACAAATAAACAAGTGACCTAGGGGTCTCGCCGCTCAGCTGTATTTGTCTATAAGGATTTTTTTAAAGAAATTTTTCAGAATTACGGACCTGTGATCTTAACCAATGGCCTTGTGACCAAAAAAATCTGAAAACTTATTATCCTTGAATTTGCAGCATTAAATTGTTGTAATAATCTTTTAAAAAAAATGGTCAAGTCCCCTTGACTTCTGACAAGGGTACCCTAAAAATATATAGATTTCTTTCACTTCGGCCAAGTAAGCCATGATGTGTGAAAGAATTGATTTAAGTGCATCCACAATCATTTTTAAGACGTGGCTCCTGTGACCTTCACCTTTGAAATATCAAAATGTTTCTTACTTGTTGGTCATTAATAAATCACGTGTGAAGTCAATCTGTCTTGTAAAACCAAAATTATCATCCATAAACTAATTTGTGAATGTATGGGCCCTGTGATCTTGACCTTTGACCCTATGACCCCGAATCAAAAAATTATCTTCCCCTATAGGCAAGTGAGTAATATCTTGATGATGGAAGGTTTGTGATGAAAAGTTTGGCTTGAAATGCATACACATTCCTTTTAAAGAACCGGGTCCTGTGACCTTGACCTTTGACGTTGGACCCCAAAATCGACAGGCTTCTTACTTTATTGGTGAACCATATATAAGCTAAATTTGAAATCAATATGTCAAATTAAACAGACCGACAGATCAATGAACACACCAGGTTTTGGGACAATAGATGGAATCACAGCTGAGAAACTGACATTATGGTTGTCATTTTATAGTTAAAAAAATATTCTTAAAAATAAGAAAAAATACAGGTGGCGCCACCACTTATCGGGAACTGACGAAACTAGTCATGGTCAATATTCAAGCAAGATTCATGACAATCCTTACATTAATTATCAAGATATTGGAGGTTTTGTATCAATTTTTTTATTATTCTGGGGGGTTCTTACAAGCCCCATAACTCGGAGGATATAAGTCGTAATCACCTAATTTCAGGTTCCCAAGGAGATTTCTCTTGGCCTATCAGAGATTTTTAGTGACAGGCGTCTAGGGTCAGCGGTTACGATTTGTGCCCTGCTAACGGACGGACGACGGACAAAGCGCCATACCTATACCTCAATTGACTCACAGCCAGCTGAGCTAACAAGGGCATACGGAATACTATTAAAAATGGGGATGCAGTTATAAACGATAAGCAGAACATAAAATGGACCATGCTGAATGCAAACAAAAGAGGGCGGTCGTCGCCTAGGACAACCGAAGCCAGAGTCAACTCACGTTGTTGTCGGTGGTGATATTTACCGATTTTCTCCGCCGGAAGTAGTCTCGTAATTTCAGAACAAATGGCGTCAACAACGTGTCATCTACATCGTCAGGATCTGTGGCTCCTATACAAGGAAAATACAAGGAAATGCAATACTTCAAGGTAATGGCAGTTTGTAATCAACGAAAACTTACGCACCTTGCGTTTTTTAACATTAAGTCTGTATTTAAATCTAATTACTGTTAGCGGTTTATAATTTAAAGTAGGATTTGTCACTGGATTGCGCTCAACTGCTACTGAAATACGTGCAATACAATAACTATTCATCCGGACGATCAACTGTTGAATGCTACAATCACGCCATCTAGCGGATGTTGAGGCGTTTGTATTAAGCTTTCCCCAGGAAGGTATCATTTCATATCTGTTCATATCAAGTTCACAGAACACATGATGTATGTTTGGAAGTGTATAACTTTGGTATATTCAAGCACCGGACAATAATGATATTATTCCAAGAAAATTGTTTTTTTATTTATCGACAAATACTCTCAAATATTCAGCAGGATATTGAAAGCGAAAAAAAAAAAAAAATAAAATCTAAATAAATAATTCTAACTCAGAAGCAATTTTCATCTTTTGAATATCAATTCAACATTGTTTTACTTGCTTTAATATATCCTATGAAACTGGGAACGAAAGAACGGCGTCTAGACAGACGCAGCGCCCCCTGTCGGTTAACCCTCACTTTACCCGTTATAAAACTGACGACCAGTCCCACAACACTGACCACTGCGCACCCAATAGCACTCAACCAGAGGTAGGAAATTTTATACAATCTCATCAGCCCAGTTCTGTAATAGAAAAAAATAACGTTTTATGATTTAAAAACTCCAAAATTTAGACAAAAAAAAAAAGAATTATACATGGAGGATATAGGGAGAACTGATTTGAAGTCATGTGATGTGACGCATTGGGGTGAATCGTTATTCATAGTGATTATTTCGAGAGAATTTTACCAGAAATTTTTTTGTAAAGTATACAAGTTAATATATCTAAAATATTATTAATATGTGTATATGATTATATAACCTTCCGGATATCTTTTTTTGTGCTTAACAATCCACTTAGAGTGAATAATGAACTCTCATTCAGGGGAAGTATATTCATTACAAAATATACCAATAGCCTCAATTATAAATTATCATATCAAACAGATTCAGAGTTAATACTACTATATTTTGTAATCTAAACTGTTAACGTATCTGCAATATTTCATCTTTAACACGTTACAAGGTATGTATAACCATATGTATGAAGTAATTTTATACTGCATGTTCATATGGTCTACTCACACTTGCTCTTGAGCTTGCGGTAAAACTGTAGTGACGTTATATAATTCTGTTGCCATGGCTACTGTCACATTTCCAGCCAGAGTGATATTATCGGACGGACACCCGGCTGTTGATACTGGTAATTTAGGACTCCCTGGTTTATACACCAAGGCGCCTGTACCGATCCAAATGGTGATCGCCAAACCTGCTATCAAACCACTCCACGCCCCCTGTCGGCCAATCAAAGTAATACATCACAGTAAGGTATAGTTGAAAAATTGACACAAATGGACACACGAATGAAAGACTGAAATAAACATTCCCTGTCTCTCATGGGTGCAAGTTTAAAAGGGCGCTTTGAGCGCAGAATAATGATTTTCAATGATAAAAGATATAATAAATCTGTGCAATCTGTCGCTAAGCTCGAACAACTGATTTAGCAGCTGAGTTAAGGGTGAGGAATTAATTGTAGGAGTCGAAATTATTTTATTGTTAGTGTTAATTTTAGTTGTACAGACTATACTGACCTTATTATTTGCGTGGGGGTAAATCATTCCTAATACATACAAGCCGACCAGAGGGCCGCTGATCATCCCGAACGTCCCCAGGGCAGCCTAAAATAAAGCAAATACATGTGCGAGTGGAATAGTTTACATAAAGCCGGTTTTCTACAGGACATCATTAGTCCATCAATCGCAAAGCAAATAAAGATGATTACCACAGTTTCGTGAGAAACATGCATGTAGCGTCGGGCAATGCATACAAGTAATCACTTATCAAGAAAATTTGCACTTCCGATATATATATATATATATATATATATATATATATATATATATATATATATATATATATATATATATATATAGCGCTCTCATACGCGTTACTAACGGAACCGTTCATTAATTGACCGTACCTGTAAAACTCCTCCTAGATTTGCTGCAAGGAATGCCAGTCCTATACAAAGCACTCCGTACATGAACGCTGGAATGGCACGTAAACACAAAGAGAAATTAAATTGATGGAGATTGTCGTCTTTTAAGCCTGAGAATCTGTTAGGTATAACATTTAACGGTAACATATAAGAGAAAACATAATTTACTGTTTTGTAATGAAATCAGACAACGTATGTTTGTCCAAAAATATTGGGAGATATGGTTATATTAATGCTGTTGTAAAAACCATTTTATTCTTGCACAGTTAAGGTTTAAAAGGACGGAGATAAGATGGTATAATAAAAATTAGTGTTGGTATATTCGATCATGCATTGATCAATTTGCCATCTTGGCTCATGGTGGACCAGTCCTATTTCATTCAATTAAAAATAATTTCTGTTGCATGTTGTTGAGTAGGAAGATGTGATTTCGAATTACCTAGTCCTTTACTATTCCCGTCCACCACTTAATTTCTAAAACTCGTTAGTTCAGTTCCGATTATATATCAATCACTTACATACATACCGAAAAATTTTGAGATACGTGTTGCTCGTAATTCTGGTATATGATTAAAACAAATTCCTTTGACGAGATCAGTGATGCTGACGGCGGCCAGGGAGTTCAGGCCTGAAGATATTGTGCTGAAGAACGAAGAACAAACAAATGTTATTAATCTTATAATACGTGAATATAATATCCACTAAAATGCTTAAGAAAAGTAAGAAATATGGTAATTTCAGAATTTTTTTTTAACTGAACATTAATTTCTTTTTTTTATTAAACAGTTGATATGAGACCTATTTAAATTCATGGCAGAAGAATATTTAGAAAAGTCGCAAGGCTTCTGTATGTAATAGAGTATGGTCCAGGATTACATAGGAACACAATCTCTCATTAGTCTGAGCCATGGCCCTCTGTCAGAAACAGTATTATCAGACCAACGAAAGCGGCTGTCGCATGTTAAAAATTTTGGCTGGATGCACAATGCAGTATCTGTGGTCTGATTACAATATGTGCTCTGTGTGCACTCTGGTGTTACTTCCCAGAAGACCTTTCAATAGCAAGTAGCGGTCACACACGATATGATGTCTGGGACGACTTCAGTGTATAAACACTGCGCGAGGAGCGTAGGTCCAGGAGAGTACTTATATTTACATGATGGCTACTACTTTAATTTTCTTCCAGTTTTTCAGTGTCATTTCAACCAGGAAATAAATAATGCGCATGCGCACCTGAGAGTAGCACTGAGTATACATCCGCCGTATAGACCCGGGACGCCTGGCACGTGACTCAGTCTGTCCATGACGTACAGCGGGATCAGCTGGAGTGAAGAAACAAAAATATATTATATATTATATAAATTTCAGGTATGACCAAGTATAACTCTTAATGACTGCATATGAAAGCTACGGACCGCAGTATATAAAATACCAAATGAATGAGTACTAATTAGTGTTTATTGGTGAATTACCGGAAATTCTCCATGTTGAAATTAAGGTGGACTTAAATGTTTATGTTTGTTACACGCGTAATATTTTTCCTAGTTCTGCATATTCGACCCGCATACATTTACCATGTGTACACACTGCACTGATGCGGAAACCGTATTAATTAATTCGGTTTCGAAACTACTAACCGATATTGTTTCACCGATCTGAATTGAAACACAAATTCACAGTAGTGTGAAAAGTATGGCATTCAGTAAATAGTAGTGTGAACAATATGGAATTCAGTGTATAGTAGTATGAACAGTATGGCATTCAGTGAACAGTAGTGTGTCCAGTAAGGCATTCAAGTGAACAGTAGTGTGTCCAGTAAGGCATTCAGTGAACAGTAGTGTGTCCAGTAAGGCATTCAGTGAACGGTAGTGTGTCCAGTAAGGCATTCAGTGAACGGTAGTGTGTCCAGTAAGGCATTCAGTAGAACGGTAGTGTGTCCAGTAAGGCATTCAGTGAACGATAGTGTGTCCAGTAAGGCATTCAGTGAACGGTAGTGTGTCCAGTAAGGCATTCAGTGAACGGTAGTGTGTCCAGTAAGGCATTCAGTGAACGGTAGTGTGTCCAGTAAGGCATTCAGTGAACGGTAGTGTGTCCAGTAAGGCATTCAGTGAACGGTAGTGTGTCCAGTAAGGCATTCAGTGAACGGTAGTGTGTCCAGTAAGGCATTCAGTGAACGGTAGTGTGTCCAGTAAGGCATTCAGTGAACGGTAGCGTGTCCAGTAAGGCATTCAGTGATCGGCAGTGTGTCCAGTAAGGCATTCAGTGAACAGTAGTGTGTCCAGTAAGGCATTCAGTGAACAGTAGTGTAAACATTAAGGCATTTAGTGAACACGGATGAAGTATGGACACGGCTTATTACACATGTGCGCAGAAAAAGAACAAACACTGTCAATATCATTTTGGTTAAAAGATTTATAATTTCGATGCCTCCGATGAGAGAGAGAGAGAGAGAGAGTCAGAGAGACAGAGAGGGCGTTTTAATTGTATTTATGTAAGCTTCGAGATAGAGTATTTTTAGTGAGGTCGAAGATTAGCCACACTTTTATATGTAGATTTTTCTTATATCCTTTTAAAAATAGGAATGACTGCTCTTGTTCCTTGTACACATGTCCTACCTGGTCCATGGCGGTGATATCTTTGTTGGCGATGGGGTCACAGTCCTTGTACTGAGCGTAGATCACCATCCCACACAGAGAGGTCAGCACCATCAGTATTGTTAGTCCAGGGAAGTTCAGGTAGATGGCGCTACAAAATGATGATGATAATCTTATTTCCTCCGATATATTCCATGAGTATTATACAAGTACATTTATGTATATGTAAACGAATCTGTAATTAATCAACACATAACAATCCATGTATTTAACACAAAGTGTAATATCGTTGATGTAACAGACTTGACATTTTGCTCATTTTAACCAGATTCTGGGTCGATCCAGAAGCCACCACCCATCAGCAGATTTGCGATAGGAAAAGGTATTGCATGTCAATGTAATTCACTGTATGTTTCATGTAAATTAAGATTTTGTGCAACCACATAAAACTTAAACTTTAAAGGTGCAAAGGAGCCCCCCCCCCACAAAAAATAGACGAACAGTATATTAAGTTTATTCATAGGTCGTACGGTAAAAGTTCCTTTTGATAGAGAATACCAAATAGGGAGAAATTCATTATCATCCATACTGTTTAAATATCAGCTAAACTTTACTCGAAAATCAACAGATTTTTTTTTTATTGTATGTTTGTCATATTCGTGTATTTATGTGTATAGGAAATTCGATAGATAGATGCAGCCGTCCGCCAGAAGGTATATATGTTGTTTTGCCTAGGAAGGCTAGTAAGTGAAGTATATCGGTATAAATTTAACTTACATTTGTCCCTGTTTGAGTGAGGACGTGCACATCGCTCTTTGCATTATGGCCTGGTTCCCTCCAAATATGGCTAACCACGTGAACGTTCCACCCAAGGTCAAGGTCCACACGGTGTGACGGAGAGTCGGGTCAGGGTCAAAACTGAAAATAGGATTTACATTGTTAACATCTGAAATCTATATTCCAGTCTGTATTCCTTATCCACTGGACAAGGCCTCGTAGAAAGAAAGCTTGTATTAGCATTTTCTGTGTCTGATTTTAAGCTAATCATCTAACCTCTTTTTATTGTACCGAAATTTGTGGCCGTATCCGCACTAGCAAACAATCCGAATATTGAATCGGTTTACTCTGTCCACAGAAAGCCTCTAAACTGCATCAGTTCGGTTTACTGTATTCCGCGTTAAAGGCGGTCAAAAATATCCCGGCTTCCTTTAGCCCGGTTTACAGTAAACCGGTTTCTGATGCATACAGTTTAATCCGTGTCTAGACTGCGTGAGGCTAGTTTTACTACTACTGACCGAATCCTTCCCACGAAATATCACAATTTGAAGTTAAGTAAGTTTATAATAACCAAGTGAAGCAAAGCATACTACTTCGAGACTTAAGAAACCAGATTAGTAGTATCAGATTTAGATGCGAACCAAGTGTGGATAAGGCCTTTTTCTTCACTTACTGCTTACTATAACTAAAATAGGAGTAGCTATAATGTGTTTATGTGTGCCCGAGGTATCTGAAAATATGTTTATGTGTGCCCGAGGTATCTGAAAATATGTTTATGTGTGCCCGAGGTATCTGAAAATATGTTTATGTGTGCCCGAGGTATCTGAAAATATGTTTATGTGTGCCCGAGGTATCTGAAAATATGTTTATGTGTGCCCGAGGTATCTGAAAATATGTTTATGTGTGCCCGAGGTATCTGAAAATATGTTTATGTGTGCCCGAGGTATCTGAAAATATGTTTATGTGTGCCCGAGGTATCTGAAAATATGTTTATGTGTGCCCGAGGTATCTGAAAATATGTTTATGTGAGCCCGAGGTATCTGAAAATATGTTTATGTGTGCCCGAGGTATCTGAAAATATGTTTATGTGTGCCCGAGGTATCTGAAAATATGATTATGTGTGCTCGAGGTATCTGAAAATATGTTTATGTGTGCCCGAGGTATCTGAAAATATGTTTATGTGTGCCCGAGGTTTCTGAAAATATGTTTATGTGTGCCCGAGGCATCTGAAAATATGATTATGTGTGCCCGAGGTATCCGAAAATATGTTTATGTGTGCCCGAGGTATCTGAAAATATGTTTATGTGTGCCCGAGGTATCTGAAAATATGTTTGGGTGCCCGAGGTATCTGAAAATATGTTTATGTGTGCCCGATGTATTTGTAATGTTTTTATGTGTGCCCGAGCTATCTGTAATGTGTTGCCTCTGTTGAAAGGCAGAACGAAAGAGAGAATGAAAACATAATCAATCGAAATAAAGAACGAAGGAACGGAAGGAAGTACTGAAGAAAGAATGAATGAAAGAGAGAAGAAACGAACGGAGGAACTAATAAAAAAAAACGATGAAAGAAAGGGAAAATTATTTTGGAAAAATGACCTCATTAATTATTCATGAGATTCATATGATTGACACGTACTTTAGGAACTCGATACGCCCGCCCTTTTCGTTGATGCTCCAGATGTTAGAGAAGCCGCCCAGGTCGATGGAGCCCTTGATGAGCACGGCCAGGATCCCTATAAACATCATGGTCATCTGGAACACGTCTGTCCACATCACAGCCTTCATCCCGCCCTGCAATTGTCAACAAAATTTTTTTCAGACTGCAGAATTCAAGGTTTTTATTTATTTTACAGGTGTTTTTGATTTTAATTTTCAATGTTATTTTTTCCTGGCTTTGATATGATTTAAGGCTATATATATATATATATATATATATATATATATATATATATATATATAAATATATATTATCCTTAAGGGATATGTTTTATCCTTAAGGGATATGAATAAAACAATCAGTATTCAAATTCGAGGAAAAAAATGCGCCACTTCTACAGTTATGGGGTTAACAAATGATTCTGTTTCGGCCTATGTGACCATGATGTTAAAGGTCAAGGTCAAGAGTTTTCGAACTTGTCCAAGATTTTTGTAGAGACATTTCCACGAGTCGACTTTCATGAAAATATATCAAGTGATTCAAAGTTATAATATTCACAAATACTTTCGATTCTAGCAGATTTGACCTTGAAGGTCAAGGTCAAGGTCACCAGTTTTCGAGCTCCTTAAAGCTCCTGATTTAAACAATTAGTGTTTCAAATTTTTGAAAAAAAATATGTCATACTTCAAAAGTGATGGGGTTGACCAAAAAATTCTATATTACCCTATTTGACCTTGATGATAATGGTCAAGGTCACCGGTTTTCGAACTCCGAGATTTTGGTAGAAACAATCTAAATTTAACAATTTAAAATTTCATGAAAAAATGTTGAGTTGTTCAAAAGTTAACGCGTTCACAAGAAATGACAGACGACGACGACGCCGACAGGCGACGGACCAAACACTATATACCTGCCCAAAGGGGGGTGGGGGGGGGGGGGGTTCGACATAATGACTGTTTAAATAGGGCGGTCCAGAATAATAGGGCGGTCTGTTGAGGAAAACATATCTCAAAGTAAAGGCTACATTTAGGTGTATACTAATTAAACGACAATCATGAAAAAGAATAATTCTTTCGACAGTTAAGGAAAACTGCATATTCCAGGAAAGAGCACCGGTGCATTATATGGGGATACCCTTTCGTTTCTTTAAGGATAAAATTTAGTTTCTCACAAAAAAATTAAATTCAGTTATAAATAATATGTCTACATATTACAGTTCTTAGAAGCAAAAGAGGCATCACGCGTTTAAACATGTATGTGTCTCGCCAAAATGACCCAAACATATTCGAGAGAGACACCTGCCGGGAAGTCAGAGTTTTGCAGGGCGTTTTGCATTTTAGCGACCTTTCCCCTTTTGCACATATGCTACAAACTACCTTAGGTGACATGAGTTTCATGTTTGCAAACCTTGGTGTATGGACCTGGTATACTATAACAGCTTCTTTAGATAAAGCCCCTACATCAGTCACAGAGGCGTTATAAGATTATTATTTTGCAAAAATTACCAACAGTTCCTCAATAATTGCGCAGAGTGAAAGCACAATTCTCCAGAATAGGCAGGTGAATAGCTGGATTTAATTGTATGTTAATGTAGAGGCATCTAAGTAGTATTGATTCTGATTTTAAGGGATTATGATCATATGTTACTGAGGCATTAAAGTAGCATTGATGATGATTTCGAGGGATTATGATATGTTACAGAGGCATCTAAGTAGTATTGATTCATAAGTGATTCATAAGTGATTATGAATTCTGGGGATTATGATGATATATTACAGAGGCATGCAAGCAGTTTTGATTCTGATTTCTAGGGATTGTGATGAAATGTTACAGTGGGATCCAAGTGGTATAAGTGATTATGATTTCTGAGGATTAAGATGATATATTACAGAGGCATCTAAGTTGTTTTGATTTTGATTTCTGGGAATTATGATGATGTATTACAGAGGCATCTAAGTGGTATTGATTATGGTTTATGGGAATTATGATGATGTATTACAGAAGCGCCTAAGTAATATTGATAATGATATCTGGGAATTATGATGATATATTACAAAAGCATCTAAGTAGTATTGATAATTATATATGGGAATTATAATGATATATTACAGAGGCACCTAATTATTATTGATAATGATATCCGGGAATTATGATGATGTATTACAGAGGCACCTAAGTAGTATTGATAATGATATCTCGGAATTATGATGATATATTACAGAGGCACCTTAGTATTATTGATAATGATATCTGGGAATTATGATGATATATTACAAAGGCATCTAAGTAGTATTGATAATGATATCTGAGAATTATGATGATATATTAGAGAGGCACCTAAGTATTATTGATAATGATATCTGGGAATTATGATGATATATTACAAAGGCATCTAAGTAGTATTGATAATGATTTCTCGGAATTATGATGATATATTACAAAGGCATCTAAGTAGTATTGATAATGATATCTGGGAATTATGATGATATATTACAGAGGCAACTAAGTATTATTGATAATAATATCCGGGAATTATGATGATGTATTACAGAGGCATCTAAGTAGTATTGATAATGATATCTGGGAATTATGATGATGTATTACAGATGCACCTAAGTATAATTGATAATGATATCTGGGAATTATGATGATATATTACAAAGGCATCTAAGTAGTATTGATAATGATATCTGGGAATTATGATGATGTATTACAGATGCACCTAAGTATTATTGATAATGATATCTGGGAATTATGATGATATATTACAAAGGCATCTAAGTAGTATTGATAATAATATCTGGGAATTATGATGATATATTACAGAGGCACCTAAAAATTATTGATAATGATATCTAGGAATTATGATGATATATTACAAAGGCATCTAAGTAGTATTAATAATGATATCTGGGAATTATGATGATGTATTACAGATGCACCTAAGTATTATTGATAATGATATCTGGGAATTATGATGATATATTACAAAGGCATCTAAGTAGTATTGATAATAATATCTGGGAATTATGATGATATATTACAGAGGCACCTAAGTATTATTGATAATGATATCTGGGAATTATGATGATATATTACAGAGGCACCTAAGTATTATTGATAATGATATCTGGGAATTATGATGATGTATTACAGAGGCATCTATGTAGTATTGATAATGATGTCTGGGAATTATGATGATATATTACAGAGGCATCTAAGTAGTATTGATAATGATATCCGGGAATTATGATGATATATTACAGAGGCACCTAAGTATTATTGATAATGATATCCGGGAATTATGATGATGTATTACAGAGGCATCTTTGTAGTATTGATAATGATGTCTGGGAATTATGATGATATATTACAGAGGCACCTAAGTATTATTGATAATGATATCTGGGAATTATGATGATATATTACAAAGCCATCTAAGTAGTATTGATAATGCTATCTGGGAATTATGATGATATATTACAGACATGTTATTTGTAATAATTCTCGAGGGCCCCAAGTGAGATTAGTGCCTTGGCACTTATTGGGTTTGTATGATACCCTCGTAAAATAATGTATATAAATAAATAAATATATAGGCACCTAAGTACTATTGATAATGATATCTGGGAATTATGATGATATATTACAGATGCACCTAAGTATTATTGATAATATTATCTGGGAATTATGATGATATATTACAGAGGCATCTAAGTAGTATTGATTATGATTTCTAGGGATTATGATGATATGTTACACTCGACGTCATTCTTAGTTAGGCTAACTTTGTTTTACCGAATAACCGCAAATGTACGTTTATTTAAAGGAAGTGCGGGCACGTAACCAATATATTAGTGCGGGCATGTTACCAAGATGCAAGTTTAACCACCAAGTGTGTCTAAAAAGAGTGTTGATTTACCATTATGTTATAATTTAATTTTATTTATTGTACCTATATAACTATATTTGTATACGCAATATTAATAAACTCTAACGTAGTTGATTTTATATATAATAAATTTGCTTATCAATTAAAAGATTATTAAAATATATTTACATAAACATTATTTTATTCAATGGTAGAGCGACATATCTGGCGATAGACCCACATGTCTATCGCTGACCTGTTTTAGGTCAGCGGCCTAAGTTTACCCCTCTTACTGCTTCTGTGCAATTACAATATAAATGCTACCTCATTTTTTTGCGGCAGCTTTACTGCAGCAAACATGATTTTTCTTGTGCTATGCATTTTTATTTAATATGTATTTAGACAAACCCTGGCCCGATAACAAGGACAGAGTGGGTCATTAAGAGAGTGGAAAGTTTCCCGCTCCGCGCTGGGAAAATATATCCAGCTGAGCCTTTATTTTTATTTCTTTTACTGGCTTTCTACACATGAAGGAGCCCTGCCCTGAAGTTTCATGGAATACTCGGGTGGCAGCGCGCCCAGATTGCTGAGCCACACGTGTGCGTTCCTGTAGAACTGTGTAATTGATGCGGTCTTACTGAAAAGTCAATTTGGGCCATATATGTTTAATCACGTTTATCACAAGTTATATATACCCTGTTTAAACAAACTCGATTTTTTACTGCTTATTAGTATAAATGAAGAAATAAAATACGTTATATCTTAGAAATAAGGTGCTGGAATATAATAATTGAAAAAAAAAGTGCTTGGTTTCATTGTTGAAAGTTATTGCACTAGGACCCTTTCAATTAAGTTTCCTGTTCTTTTATCCTGGCTCTGAGTACATATCGTTATGCTGTAAATATTGTATTCAATACAGGGAAAACAATGTAGATAAAACAGGAGTTGGAATAACAAGTGCAAATGACATGTACATCATAGTAACCTACAGTATTCATGCTGCGATATATCCGTACAGGGTGAACCAGAATGTCAGGATATGACTGATGTAGTGGTGACACAGGAAACCACGACAATAGGTGTGTCAAAGGCATTCCATAAACTTTGCCTTTAGCCGTGAATTTTGAGCTAGCCAAACAGGCCATGTATAGTACAGCCACAAATACTGAATCAGTGCATTTATTCTTATAAATTTATTCTTAGGTATGTTTGCATCGATTATTTTGTTCTATTGAACCATACATTTACCATATTTGTGTATATGTGCGTGAATACATGTATAAAGATATACATATACAGCCATGTGTTTAAGAGTATTGCAAAACGACTGACTGCTCATTACTAAATCAGTTTGCTAATCTGAAGAGTGGTACACACAGAGTGGCAGTTCCGCAAAACTTGATTTGGATCCTCGTGCATAATACACTATAATATATATATATATATATGTGTGTGTGTGTGTGTGTGTGTGTGTTGTGTGTGTTCGTATGTGTCTAATATCTATAATATTCATAGTAACTATTTACAGTTTATGAGCATGATGGTCAAAATATTTTATTGTGGTTTATCGTATATTATTTTTATTATTATTATTATAACTATGATTATTATTTATAGTCATTTTTATTTTTGTTATTATTAATTTTGTTGTTGTTGATTATTATTATTATTATTATTATTATTATTATTATTATTATCATTATTATTATTATTATTATTATTATTATTATTATTATTATTATTATTATTATTATTATATAAGGCTACCTACCAGTGTGGTGTAGAAGGTACACACCAGTCCAACAGAACACACTGATATCCAGACATTCAGGCCAGTCACTGTGAGGAAAACAAATGAATAATATATATGTGTATTCTTTATGTATATATACGAAATAAATATAACTTCAAGGTGAAATATAAATCACTGATTATTGGCATTCTTGTTGGTCTAAATTTTGGTGCACTGAAAATGATCAAATTCTACATATCCCCATAGAAAACGCAAATTAAAGCACAAAACTATCATTTATATATTAATACCGAATACATGTACATTTATATAATATATAATTTAATATAAATTCATAAAACATGTACATTTGAAGAAAATTAATGATTAACAATATATGTATAATAGTAAATGTAACAGAGGCTGACACTGAAATGTCTAAAAAACATGGCAAATGAACGTATGTTTGCGTGTTTATGAGAGAGAGAGAGAGAGAGAGAGAGAGAGAGAGAGAGAGAGAGAGAGAGGGACGTACCTGCATTAAGAGCGAGTGACGGTGCGTACAACACTATCGCCATGTATAACGTCTGAAAAATTAAAATAACACTATATACAGGCAGTAATGAACTTATTGTATAGCTGTATTCAACATGTTATTAATGTATTACCTTTATGTTTAGCATTGGAGATATCTGATCGCTTATAGTTTTGGTCCAATAACAAGGTTCTAGGGGAGAGAGTTCCGCAAGACGTCTTATTAACGGGACGTCCGTAAACACGGCGGGCCGGGGGATGTGATTGTTGCTACACGGCGACCATGCACCATGGCTGTCTGAGTACAATATGGTTCAATGTTTAGGTAATACTTTACGTTACTTTAAAGGCAACTATTCACCTGTCTTGTGATTTCTGGCCTACTTTGCGTACATTTAATAAACTTGAGGTAATTCCAACTAGGTTTTCATAATCCCTCTGTGATGGATCTGCTCTTAGTAGATCTGCTCTTAGTATAAACATGGCACAACTTGAAGGGAAGATGGTTGCATATGTGCAGAAGAGGAAAGGTCTTCAGTTATAAAACGCAATATGCACAACCCTGGTTCGTATGGACTGTTTTAATTCCTT